>VXBB01014868.1:172483-205292 GCA_013399915.1 Illadopsis cleaveri
AAAAAATTGAGAAAAATCCCTAGAATTCTGTGTCCCAGAGAAGAGCCATAGGAGAACGATCCAATTCTCCTGAAAGTAACAAAACACAAAGAATCCTTTACTAAGCTACCTCAAAATGCACAAAAGCAGCACATCTCCAACCAGCGAGGTAGTTGAAAACCACCAGGTGCAGAGCTTTGAGGAGGTGTCAGTACAGAAAGGCCAAGAACTGATACAGAGCAAGCACAGGGGGACAGACTGTACCCTCCTCTACCTTGCAAAAGGCACTGGTCTCATAAACAACAGCACCAAGGAAGAGGAAAGGAAACAGAAGTGCTCAGTCCTGTCAGGATGTACATGCAACTCGGGTTTTAGGCAGTTTTGAGGGAAAAGCTTCCATTCTGCTTAAACCTTATCTTTTCCTGGCAATGAACTGACACTCTGGTGTGTTAGCAGCATGGAAACTGATATAAGCTGGAGTTTTTGTCCTCCTGACTCTTTTTTGTGTTAGCATTTTATTCTGTCACCATTTCCTAGATGACAAGCCCAAAGGCAGGCTGTATTTTTACATCAAGCATAAGTTAATTAAAAGAACTAAATCGCTTAATGATCATTTTGTGCTTGCAAAATACATTTCTAAAAAAAAGCATACATCCTCTCTTCTTTCACATTATTTTTAAATAGGGGCATTGCTTGTGCTTCTTCAAGAATGCAGAAAAGTCCTACCAATCTGAAAAAATGATCTTCTAGAGCTTATTAAACGTGAACTATTGCATTACAAGGTGCAGCCCTCTCCCTTGTAGCTAGCCATTTAAATCCTTATTTTCTATGATCTCTGAGATGCCGTGTCACTTTGAACTACTGGAATGAGTTATTAACTTGATGAGAGAAGCACATGGTCACAAATTACTTCCTCTTAGTCTGGGTTTTTTTGGTGGTGGTTGGGTTTTATATCACTTTTTTTCTTTTTCAGCTTCTCCAGGTCCTAAAGAAGATGGTTTTAAATTAGGGTGTTTGACAGCAAAAGCAGAGCACATTTTATAACTCCCAGAGCTACAAGAAACAGCTGTATATAAGCATGAAACCAGACAGGTTCTGTCTGAATGAGCTGCAGGTCACTGTTGGCCCAGTTCTCAGTTGTATCCCAGCCCCTGTAGTGCCATTTTTCTTGTGCAAGGAGGCTGTGAGCCACCCTCTGCGGAACCCCTCCAGCAGTGGGTCAAACTCTGGGCAGCACAAAGCCAATTTAGCTGCCCAGTGCTGTGTCCTCAGTGGTCCAGAGCCACAGGGAATGCCCAGCTCTGCTGGAGCAGTACCTGGAATAGTTCATCTGCATGCCGGGATAAACCAAGTTACTGCACTCTGCAAGACACTCTGACTGCTATAAGGAGAAAAGGATTGGGCTAAGAGAAACAAATATTTTAATTTTTTCTTTTTTCACATGGTCTTCTCTTGGGGAACTGTCCCTGTGCCAGAAACTTTACTGGCACAAGAGCTTGGCACAGTGCTTTTGTCCCTAGGCCACTGTACTGACTTGTGCTAATTATAAGGTTAAGGCGGGTTTTCTTTTTCCTCTCCCCTAGTGGATTGCATATTCCACAATCAGATGTTCAACCTAGATTAAAAAATAAATAGAGATGTAACCTTCAGGCACCTTATTTCTCTTAGATGGCACAGAAGGAACTTCACAAATATTCTCTGTTGTTTCACAGATCACACACATGGGGCAAGAATTAAGTTTGAGTCATTCTTGCTTTTGGATGGATGCTGTTGTTGAAGCAATTGTGGCCACTTTTCAAGGAGCATACAGACAGCCTGGTGATCACTGAAATGCTGGGTCCTCAATACCAGAGCCAACTGAAGATTAACAATGTTTAGTAGAGGTTGTCCATGACATAAAACAAACTTTTATAAGTTCTTCTGTAAATTTTCCAAAAAGGGTGTCTGAAATTTGAAATATTTTAGTTGAAACACTAATTATGCCAGATGTTTCCATTTTTAATTCACAGGGGAAAAAAATGTGCAAAGGACACCTGTGCTATGAGGAAAAAAAATGCAAACCAACCCCCCTCCCTACACACATTTTCTAGTACAAGGTAGTTTCAACAGAAAATTTCTCAGAAGACCTCTTTAGTTCAGTGGAAAGTTCTTCCTCAGATTTTTAAATATCTCTGCCCAAACCATGACATTTCTCCATCTCAGCAGCATATTTGAAAGCACATGAGATAATGATTTTTCATCCATTTTTCTTTGAGTGTTGGCTGTAGAAACAATAAGATATTTTGGATGGGCATTCTCTTGCTATTTTCTGCAGGACACACTGAGCTACCACCTATCCTACACAGTTTATGGGGATTATCCTACTACTACCAGTGATAAATTAGAGTAATTCACATTAACTGAACATTTTCCCTCAAGTATACTTGTGACTCTCTGAAACTATAAGGACATAATTATAGAAGCACAGTTCTATAAGGATTAGTTGCTTGCTCTTTAAATTGAATCAGTGTGTTTCCATAGTACCCTTGATCATGTTCTGATACTTGTATTTGAAAATTTACAAGGAGAATAAGTGATAAATTGTATTGCAAAGTGTATAAAAGCCAATAACTTGGAATTTTAAGCAGCAGTCAGCCTTCAGGGACAGAAGTAATAGTTCAGTTTCTTAGTTACATCACCAAGGTTCTGTGCCTTATGTGTAAACATATTTGTTCAGCTTGCTGGCTGCCAGATGATCTCCAAGATGGATGGTTTATCATGGCTGACTGAGCATGGCAGACCTGCACATATGCTAAAGGTAGCCCTTCTAACAGCATCTTTACTTCCCATAAAGACTGAGATGTTTTTAATGTATCTTATTGATGGAGGAGGTACGACTCACCCCAAAGGCAGCTTCAAGCATCAGCACCTTGTTATCTAAAAGTCTCTCGTACCTTTTCTCTGTGCCTCCCATGGGCAGCTCCACACAGCTCTGGCTCTTTCTCTCCTTCTTCTCTCTTCCTTCTGCAGTTTCAGCTGGCTCCTTCCTGTTCCCAGCATGGCCACCTAACCCTGTCTGTCCCTCACACGACCTTCTATCCTTTCCCCCTCATAGCATGGCCAGCAGACTCCAACTGACTCTCCTAGCAGCAAACTCAGTCTTCTCTCACACTCACAGCTGTTGCCACTCTTTGGTAATTAACACAGCTGCAATACATCGGGGCAAGATTGCCTTCAGCACTATCTCTGTCTTCCCACACCTTTTCACTCTCAAACAGGACACATTATTTGTGCTATGCCTATGGAATCAGTGTGGTTACCAAGGTGGACCACGAAATGAGCTTCTCCCAGGAATGTCACACCACTGGCAAAGGTCTCTTGTCTCACATTGCAGCTCAAGAACTGGAGCTTTCAGTCTAAACTGGGTTCTTGCCTCTCTGGGTTACAGGACAGGGTCACTCTGAAGGGCACAGCAGCAGTGGTGCACTCTGAATGCTTTGTGATTGAAAGCAATCTAGGATTCATTCAAGGAACTTTGAGTACCAGGCTGGACATCATGCAACCCAAACCCTTTTCTTTTCAATATCATATCAACAGTTTCTTCGAAATCCCTCTGTTCTTGGCAGCACCAAGAGCCTCAGTAAAATGAGCTTTGTTGTGGGGAGATCCCTGTCAGTGTGGTCAGTGACCCTTGGAGCTGAAACTGTTCACTCTCACCTTGAGCAGACATAAGCCTGAATGTTCAGCTGCAACTGAACTTTGCTCCTCTTTTGGTGAGGGAACATATTTCACTCTCTTGAGGGTTCAAGGGGCTGGCAGGAAGGACATTTTACTGTCATGCCAGATACCCAGAGAATACAGGACACAGAAATAATCTTACTCAGATATTATCAATCCTCACTGAATGAGAGACTGGGTTAGGGCTGACAAATAAAGTAGCCTTGAATGCTGCATACCTAGAGCTGCACATCAAGGGTTTCAGTAGGAAATGGGGAACACAATGTAGCAGGTGCTTGATTCAGATGAAAAGCTGAAAGGTGTTTTTTAAGCATAAAAGAAAGCATGCTTGGCTTCTCTGAGACCGGGGCATTCCAAACTTCCTGTTAGCACAAAGCATTGCAAAAGCTAAAGATACAGTGGGGATAATGTTGCTGCAGTCACAGTAGTCTAAGAACATTAGTGATGCAAGGTTTATAAGTGGAGTGGCATTATGGAGATTTATAAATGCTTATAGTGCCAACAAACTGCAGTTAGATAAAAATGAGATGGGTCTGCAGAGCATCCAGAGAGCTTTTGTTCAGCCAGAATTTCCCTGGGGTGGTGAGCCCATTACATGCTGCAGAGGGGAGCAGTGGACATGACAGGCTGGGTGATGTGA
Organism: Illadopsis cleaveri; assembly: GCA_013399915.1. Classification (NCBI taxonomy): domain Eukaryota; kingdom Metazoa; phylum Chordata; class Aves; order Passeriformes; family Timaliidae; genus Illadopsis; species Illadopsis cleaveri. Next base: position 176,820 of record VXBB01014868.1, read on the forward strand.
TCATTGATTTGAGCTGAGCAGGCTGGGAGAGGGATGCTCTGCTCCCTTCTCTCCTCCGTCCCTGGGAGCTGCAGTCATGGTCCCTACACCCCTCAAAACTTTCCCTGCATGCCACCTAAGCAAGCTTGTCAAATAGAAGCTTATCTATGTCATCCTTGTGATTTCAGCCTGGTTTTAAAAATAGTTTCTGAGCAATTATGTGTCACATAAGAATAAACCTGCATGCTGGTGCATCTTTCCTGTCACCACAAAATAACAGCACTACAGTTTCTACATTTCAGTCTTGTCTTTTTTCTTTCCTTTTTTTTTTTTTTTTTCCCTGCAAAAATCAACAGCTTCTGCAGCAAAAGGACACAGTATAATCAGGAAATCATCAGCCTGAAGTGAGTATAAAACTTGTGAAATTATGCACTCTGTGAAGAAACCTGCTGCTTTTTTTAGCATCCAAGCACACATACTGCAAAACTAAATCCTCCTATAAAATAAGACAGCACAATCCCCATCATACCACCAGGGCTTCACTTACTAATGAGAACAATGTATATTTATTTTTCTTTTCCCCTGAAACTAAGTACTTTGCATATTTCTGATGATCTGGCATAGGTGAGGCTGCTTTTGGAGCTTCTTTGTTTCACCATGTTCACAGAACCTTTACTAAGCCTGTTTCCAGGTGTTTGCACCAACAAGGTGAGCCCCTGAGATGTTCTGCCCTCCTGGTGTTCCTACTTCAACGCTGAGGAATTATTATTTCTATAGAAGTCAGCATCTCCTGCACACTGCCTGGTCACACCAAATAAAGACAGAGAAAACTCACTCATGTCCTTCTTCATCCATGGAAATACTAAAAAAAAAAAGCTCTTTGTTTCCCTGAGGATGTCTCAAGGCAATTGTTTCCCCAATTAGGAGCCCTGCCTGCTCCTTATGCCTTGAAATACTATTGTACATTGCCTCTCCCAGAGAAGTGATTTGCCACTGCCTGCAGCTGCCTTGGGCTGTTCCACAGCCTGCTGAAAAGGTTTTTCCTTCTGAAACTGGAAGCTCTCCATTTGCAGTTGGGTTTGGTAGCCCAGCTTCATGGTTCCAAAACACGTGAGGTGGAACAAGGAACTGCAGTATCACTACACTGCTGGCCAGTAGTGACCACTGGATCTGTTCCAGGAAAGGAAAACTCAAAACATAAAGCTCACCCTCTTTGCCGTGGCAGTATTTTCCCAGAGTATTCACTGTACCCCACAAAGCCATGTGTTAGGGTGAGGAGATTTCTGTGTGCTACTGAAACATCTCTCAGACAGTGAGGGTGAACTGATTGAGCCACTGTGTCCAAAGCCTGCACGGGCAACTGCAGATACAGCTGAGAAGAAAGCTGACAGAATTTTTGGCAGATGCTTTTGCATGTCTCACCATGCATGGTGAAGCAGTCAAAAGGGAATGATTTGAAATGACCCCTGAAAGACAGAGGGACAGTGGCCAAACAACAGCAGCAAAACAAAGCTTCAGTGGCAGTGACAAAGGTATCATTAATATGAAGGGGATTTGACAGGTTTTACGGCATACTGATTCATCATTAGTAGGATTTTTTCCCCATTTCCTTTAGAGTGATAACTCCAATAAAACTGTAGGATGACCAGGGATAACAATGAAAAATAACACCAAGGAAAAACCTTTGTGGGATTTGAGAGCAAAAGTCTTTTTTTTTTTGTAGCTCAACCATTGTTTGTCTAGTTTTTCAGAGCCTTGCAACAACAACGAAAAAATAATAAATATGAATAATAAATAATAAAATCTCTTTAATTTCTAAATTAAATAAATAGACAAAGCTACTACAGCCTATGAACTCACTACTGCTGATCGTGTGCTGCTTGAGCAGAAGGGGTGGTGGTGTTTGTGAAGGCAACAAGAACAATAATATATGCAGTGGTTCAAGAAGACAGGCAATTATAAACACTTCCTGCAGAGCACATTAGGTCTGCAGGTTTGTAAATGCTTTTTAGATTCCATATTTTAATCACTCATCTTGAAAGAGTCTGGGAAAAAACCAAACCAAAACCCAACAAAAACATATATCCAAGGTCAGGAGTAAAATATTTTTTCTTTAATGGGAGGGACAACTTTGTGACCTTGCAGTTCTCAGAACCATTGTCTGTTCTTGGCATTGATGTTGGTCATAGGCCTGACATCAGGGGAGAGATGCCAGGTAGAAGGAGGCATCAGGAGGTTTGTAAGGCCAGACCCTGAGCTGGTATAAACAGTGACCTGACATTGACTTCAGGTGTCACCACGTGGCATGAGAAGAGCTGCTCTCAGCAGCTGGTTGGCATCAAGCTACTGCTTTGTAAACTTAAGCTGCACCCAAGGAGTTGTTTACAGAACAACAGTGGATTGCTCACTGATTTCTCAGACACTGAGGACGCAAAAGGAAAAAGGAAGAAAACCAACTTCTAACTGTCCCAAACAGCCAGAACAGAAACAATCCTCCCCATCTCTGCAACACCTGGAAGAGCTGATTTTAACTGCAGATCACAATTACTCTGACAACAACACAGCAATATAGACGGTTCTTTAAAAACAAACTGAGACGAAGCAGTGCTATTGATCACTATTATTAGCAGAGTGGGTCAGCATAATTCAAACCTTTCCATTAAGGCACAAAGATGGGTTTTCAAGATAGGGCATTGGTGTAATTATTGAGCTGAGTAGGAGGCAGAAATGTAATTATGTAAACTAACTGAATTAAGAAGATTGCACAGTTCATTAGGGTCCATTTTTTTTTTGGTCAACATTTTGGATCACCAGCTGCTATAGAATTTAATTTCCATTAAAAAGCATTAATTGCACCTCTTGTGTGAAAGCAGAGCAGTTGTGTTCGTTGAGCAGCTCCATTCTCAAACTCTAATGCAGGTGTGGAAATAGCCTTCTGCTCCACACCAATGCTCCAGCAGTGCCCCTGTTCCCTCATTAAGCCTTTGGTGGCACAGGATACCTCTGCCAACTCTGCCTACAGTCACACTGCTTGGTAGGAACTTGGATAGTTGGTGTTGTTAAGCAGCATTTATTCAGTAAAAGTGACTGAATTTTGCTAAGTAACATCAAGGCCCTTCCCAAAGGAGTTTCTCCATGGCCAGAAAGAAGTGAGGAAACAAAGAACCCAGGAGACACCTGGAAATCTATAGATGAATTTGTCAGTCTTCATTTCACACATTTCTTGTCTCTTGTTGGCTTTATTGTCCTTCATGTTATTGTGGGGTAATATGAAGGCAAATATTGCTCTATGTCTTATCAAATAAATGTGAACCACACCTTTGGTCCTCAGCAACTGAAAAGTTTCCCATCTGTAAGAGGCCAATCTGCAGATAAAATAATCTTTTAAACTGGAGACTTTGTTACTTGTGTGTTATAGGTGACTCTTGCTTCCTGACAGGGACATGTCTTTGTCACTGACCATTTTCCTACAGATGCTGTTGGCTGACTGGAGCCCAGGGCAACCAGTTACCAGCTGCTCCTCTGCCTCCAGACAGAGTATTCAGCCTACAACAGGCTAACATCATGCTGCTCCATCCCTGCCAGGCTCTTTCTTGGAGTTTTGTTAAGCTTATTATTTGAAGGTTTTCCCTAAATTGAGGGGATGCCTATACTATAAATGTTCTTCTGCATTTTGACTCATAGACTGGTCACTCAAGCTCTTTACATTTGAGGGTTAATGCTGAAGAACTTAATAGAGACAGATCTCTGGTATGTGAATGGATATAGGACTGTAAGTGGATGCTGTACCAAAAAGAGAGTGATCACACTTGCTTTATTTGCTGAAAAGAAGTAAAGAAATCCCTAGTTTTCCTCTCCTCCAACAGAGGAGAAGCATATTTACGTAATTTTTTTTATATGCAGGAGGAAAAGAGAGGATTCATATATCCATGTAAAGAGATGTTTGCTTGTGATGTGAGGCTGCTGTGGATGTGTATTTGATTTTTGTACCCAACAGCTTCTGAGCAGGCTTTACCTGCAGCAATCATCAGGCTCGGTATCTGTTCCTTTTTAAATGAGCATCCTGAGGGTGACTAAGCAAAGGGAACCTGTGGAAACCTCCTCTCCCAGCATGTAAATCATCACCACAACATTTGGTTTCCCTGGCTGCTGGCACTAATGTGTTGCTTGCATGGATAAATTAGGGATCGGGAGCAGCACGTTGAGCAGCCCTCGGTGGCCCCTCCCACAGCTGCCCTGCTTTGGTGCAGCCACATCGGAGTTTACTCGGTGACTTGTCTGTGAAATGTGGATGTGATCCCACAGAAACCAACCTGGTGCAGCCTCCAGCGCCAGCATCAATGCCATGCCTAAGGGCTGGGCTTCAATACCCCCAGGAAATTCAACGAAGTCCCGGCAAACTGGGCACTGCTGTCCCAGGCTCAGAAGGTAGGACAGGTCTGCACTTCTACTCAGAAAAAACACCTCACCTCTACAACCCTGTTTATTTTCACAGAATTTCTCGAGCTTTCCTGGGATGTGAGCTGGCCTGCACTGTTCTTTTCCAAAGCAGAAGCTAAGTTTGGCTAGAGAACAGCAGCAGGAGGGGTGAGCTGCTGTCTCAAAAAGACCCAAACCTGCCAGTCAACCTCTTGTCTCTGCGCCAGGCTGGAACTCGTGGGCCCCAGGCCCGGAGCAGCAAAGGAGGAACACACATTCCTGCTCAAAGATCCACAGCACCAGGGAGCAGCAAAACCAGATCTAGGAGCCAGGAGCCACGTGCCACCTTCAGCACGTGAAGTGTCAGGTACCTCAGCCTGGAACAGCAGCAAAGGACAGAATCTGGTTTTGTGTGCAACAACTTCTGCCGTACAGGGCGGACTGGATTACAAGAGATGCTGTGAAAGAACTGACCTAAGTACCTGTTCCAAAAGCTCTTCCTCAAGGAGAAAACCTTCTATTAGTTACCAGCATGGTTCATCCACAGTAGTCCAAGTTCATATAAAGATAACATCAATAGAGAATCACTACAAGACCCACAGATTAAAATAGAAGTATAGAGGGATAAAAGATAGAGAAAAGTTTAATCATGTCAAAGAAAACACAAGAGAAAATTACAAAATAACACAGTGAAACTAAAGAAACAAATACATTTTCAATATAAATCTGAATATAAATACTTCTGTATTCTGTATAGTTTTCCATATCTTACACATCTAACACACTCTATTTATAATGTCAATATATAGGGTCCAGCCTCATTTGGCATTCCTTCAGCCAGGCCTCTGACAGTGTCTGTGGTACCTGGGCACCCCTCTGTGTGCCTGGCTCTGAGAGGAAGCCAAGCAGAGCCACACCTGGGGCTTGCTCAGTGCCATGGGCTGTGCAGAGCAACGTGGCCTTTCAGCACTGTCTGAAAGACTGGGTTTGAAAAACGACATTATTTTTTCACACCAAGTTTCACAATAACCCCCAGGCCAGCTGATAAAAGATTTGACAAAAGTCAAACCTAGTTTCTCATATTTATTACCAATATCTATATTATGATGCTTATAATAGACTATGTAGTATCTTCTTTCTGGCTCAAAAGAGCACAAGTTACTATACCTCCTAATTCTGGCCTCAGAGGAGTCACAAGAGTCCCCTTGCATGTAAAGAAAAACATTAGTTCTACCACAGGAAGTTTTTCTTCTTTTTTTCTGGCCCACGATAAAAATTCCCTGGGAAAGGAATACTTCACTTAAACTTCCAGAGCAACTTTGACAAATAGTTCTGCATTTACCTTTATTACTAATTCAATCCTTCAAAAACTATTCAGTCCTTGTGGGGTTTTTCTTATACAAGTAATTATTTCTCCAGTTTGCCTGCTTAGAATATTTTTTTTCCCCAGTGCTATTATTCTTCTTTAGTTAGCTCTTCATGTAAAGCTTCTCAAATGACTGATGCTAATGCAGCTGTCAAAAGGTTTGAAAATATTTGACTTCCATTTTCACAAGCCCAGATCCATAGTTTTACACATTCTGGATCTATACCTTCATCTCAAATGGCACAATGGATAATATTTTTACTGAGTTAATCAATACAAGCCTCACCTCTAGCAACAGAAATCTACACCGCAGCTAATGAATTCATTTATAGGACTAAAATTGAACAAAGTATTTATGAAGATTCTGACCATTTCTTGAAAGCTATCCATGTTCTAGATACAAGAAGAGAAGGCAGGTTGGCCTAGAAACAATGTTATTGATATTTTACTTAAACCTTAATATTGCAAACTTGTCCATCATATCCAATTTTAATTTGGGGAGGAAGCTGCTTCTTGAATTTTAGTTCACACAAAAAACCAGTCTTGACTACTATATATGTATAGACTTCTAATATTACTTCCTTTCACCCCTGAAAGTCATGTTTAGATTCTCAGACTCAGCTGGGCACACTTCAATGTCTGTACTTGCCTCCCGAATTTGACTCATACAAAGTTTATGGCACATTTCTCACTTAATTTCCCACATTGCTTCATTTATTTAACAGTATTTTTCTTCTTAACTTGAAGTTGTTCAAAGTAAACGCCAAGCCAGTGATCTTGCCTTATTCACCAACTGTAGAAACTTCGAATTTCCTCAGTATTCAGTGATTTGATAACACTTCATCTTATATCAAAAGCATAAACTTTTGCAGATCTGCCTATAAAATAATATGGGGGGAAAATGTCATTTCCTTCATAAACTTCATTTCTTTTCAGATATTTTATCAAAAAGAAATATCCTGCATTTGCTGTTCATTAAAATGTTAAAATTTGTTCATTTTCTTTTTGTCTTTTCATTTCTTTTGGTAAAATTTCTATAATAACTTCTGATTTCCTTTTCATCAACCAAGCCCTGTTTTTTTGTGTTTCTAATTGCAACTCTTTGATCAGGCCTCTGTTAAAAGGATCCCTAAGAAGAACAGAGGAGACCTGAGTGGATAGAGAAGCAATCCTTGTGCTGACATTCACACGCATCATATCCCACATTTTCATGTTCACTTCTTAAAACTTCACCTCTCTGCTAATAGATTTTGCCAGAAATACATTTTGGGGTCAGCCTGTCAAATTCCCCAATTCATCACACTGCACAGACTGATTTGAATGTCACCTCCAAAATTATCTTAGATAAGCTTTAGTTGTCTGTCATCACTGATTTGTTTGATGGTCTCATGTAAAAGTTAGGAACTTATCAGGTTGTTAATGTTCTTTTGATCCTGTTGCTACCTGACAACCAGGAACTTACATGTGTTCCTCTACCTGAATTTATCATACCCACCAATCTCAGACACTTTTCAGTTTTTATGGGCCACCTCTTTGTTGCAAAAGCTAATTTCATATTAAAACCAGTCTAGTGTATTTCCCACATTCACTCATTCTTTTTACCTCTCTTTGCCTTCTGGGAAATATAAGACAATTTTATGTCTACTTTTATTGGCTGAACACACATAAAGAGCATCAAAGAAAATATTTTTGTATAAAATGTAATCTATCTACAGGTCAGAACTGAGATGATGGCTGTGTTGAGCCCCCTAAGTAGGATGCACTTGCATTTGGAAGCATCATCATAAAAAAGGCAAGGCTGGACAGGTATTACTCATTATCAATCTTCAGTTGTTCTCAAACTCTTTACAATACCAGCAAGCCAAAGGAAAGCATTATCAGCTAACAACTCTGGCTTTGCTTTTGAAAACATCTCATCTCTGTTCTGTTATACTGTACCACCAGGACATGATTGGGAATGCCAAACCAGAACAATTCTGTAAAAATACAATGGCAAGATTCATGGTTCTACCACATTTATGTTGGAGGGATGACAACTAACCTTGGCACTGGACACTACATTAATAATATGTTCCATCAGGAAGTTTCCCTTTGAAGTGTTGCTGAGTGGCTGCCAGGTGTTGAGTGGAAAGTAAAGACATCAGAATTCAGGAAGATGAACTGCCAGGGCTGAAACAAGAGCTCAGGGCAGGCACAGTCTCAGGCAGAGCCACAGTATCACGTGTTGTGAGGGGTCTGTCTGGCTTCATGGCCATGGTGGCTGCTTTTACAGCTCCCCCTCCCCAAGGTCTCTGTCTGTAGGGATGACGATGGAGCCTCACGTAGTTTCCATTCTGAATCTCTGGCAGCATCAACCAGCTACACTTCCTCTTCTCAGCTCCCCACCACACACATACTAGAATAAAACCTGTGATTAGCTTCCAGATAAATACATCTCTGATAAAAAGCTGATGTATGAAGGGCAAGTTGCAGACTCGGAGGCAAGGCTGGTGCACTCAAGCAATCAGGACAAGCTACAGCCTTTGTGTGTTTGACTGACATGCTCTCAGCCCTCAAAACTGCTGCTGAAAAGAAGCTTTCAGAACTGCTTTTGAAAGCCAAGGCCAGTCTGCGCAGCATATAAACAAACAACTTTTAGATCTTACATTGCCTTAAAATCCCAGGGAAAAATGGAACTCTGAAAGTGAATGCACACTGGTATTGTACTTGCCTGTGCTATATTCTACTACCTAAAAATGTCTGAGTACCTCTAAAATGCTTCAAAAGGTAAAATGGCATTGTGATGCATGCAAGAGTGAGACAAAAATATCAGCTCCAAAAATGCAAAATAAAGCCAAAGCCTTCAACTAGGATCCTGAACTAAATTAAACTGGTTCTGGGGTTCAGAATACAGCCAGCAACGCTCTCCTATTTTTCACCTTTCTCCAATTCCTATTACGAGTATTTCAAACATGCTATCTACCACAAATGCTGCAGTAAGATGATTTCATTATTGTCTTTTTATATGAGAAGTCTAGAATGAGGCAGGGACAGTCACACAGCATAAAGACAAGCAGTTGCAGAAGAAGAAAGAAGTCTGTTGTCCTGCCTTCAGCGGTGGGTTACAAGAAACACGAAGGGAAAAGGTAAGAATCTGAAATTCACAACACGCACCCAAAGGAAAAACNAAAAAGAGGATTTTTGTGCTTCAGATCAATGAAAACCGGACAAACAGAAACTCCAAAAATGCAAAATAATGCCAAAACCTTCAACTAGGATCCTGAACTACATTAAACTGGTTCTGAGGTTCAGAATACAGCTAGCAACGCTCTCCTATTTTTCACCTTTCTCCAATTCCTATTACGAGTATTTCAAACATGCTATCTACCACAAATGCTGCAGTAAGATGATTTCATTATTGTCTTTTTATATGAGAAGTCTAGAATGAGGCAGGGACAGTCACACAGCATAAAGACAAGCAGTTGCAGAAGAAGAAAGAAGTCTGTTGTCCTGCCTTCAGCGGTGGGTTACAAGAAACACGAAGGGAAAAGGTAAGAATCTGAAATTCACAACACGCACCCAAAGGAAAAACAAACTCCAGTATTCTGGTATCACTCTGTTGCATTTTGGCCAAAGGTTTCACTCATGGATTAGAGTTGATTACATGTACTTCAGAGAGAAGGCCCCAAGAATTCTTTATCTCGCACTGGTGGACTCCCTCCACGCCAGGGACTCTGCAGGAGCCTGATGATAATTTTGTGACAAAACATCTGTTGCCCGTGCACAGTATGAGCTGCTCAAACACTGACTTTGCAACATCTGAGGGACTTTTTTTTCAGCTGAGTCAAAGCCACTTTTCCTCTACCGAGGAGGGAGCTCATGGCAAGACAGAAGTTCTAAGAGAATCTATTTCTGAGTTATCTGAGTGCATCCATAGCTCCTGAAGATTTTTTAAAAGAATGGAAAAAAAACTTCTTAAAAGAAATAAAAAGAGGATTTTTGTGCTTCAGATCAATGAAAACCGGAACAAACAGAATTCAACAAAATTTAGAAAAAAAAAGAGAAAAAAAAAAAAAAAANCCAAACTGAAAGAGAGAAAAAAAAAAAAAAAAGAAAAACTAAACCAAGACCTTTTCTTTGAAGAAAAGGTAATAGAATTCAGATAAAGAATTTTGGAAAGTGTTAGTGGGCTACTAAACTAATGCGCTTGAAAAGAAAGTTCTTACTCAAACTCCAGTAGTAGAAGTTATAGTAGGATTTCTCTTTTTCACTAAAAAGGCTGAGTTTTGGCATAGGAAGCTTAGTCTGTACTTCCATTAAACTTATCAGCAAGGAAAAGCCTCCATTGATCAAGGCTCTGGACTTGCTTAAGGAGCTCAGATTCAAGGGCCACTTTTTTATAACAACAATTTCTGCAAGTTTTTTCTCAGCCTTGTAACTGAAGCTACACCATAAAATATCAATAAATTTCCAGTCACTTTGGTATCCATGCTTATGTACAGCGTATTTATAGTGACAAAAATAACCCAGGCTGAATAAGAAAACATTATTCAGTTGCAGTCTATCACTGAAAGCCTTTCTTTTTCATGTAATACTCAGAATACCTTGAACAGAAAAACAAAATGCTGGAAAGAATCCTTATTCCAGATACACAAACAAAGCCCTCACACAGGATCCTCTAACTCCCTGCCTGGTGCATGTTTTCCCCAGTCGCTCTTACCATGACACATCCTCAAAAGTTATTTGGAAGTGTTTTGAAAAAGGCACAGTGGCAGCAAGTCTGTCATAACAAGGGCAACACCTGTGCTTCCCTGGCTATCTGGAACCCCAAATCCACTCTGTATCTTTTTGTGGTTTAGGAGTGAGACTAAGGATTTCAGTTGTCACTTGACAATGAAACACGACAGGATATGATTATCTGAATATTGAATCAGATTTCTGGGGAAGCTGCCTGTCTGAAATCATTGCATTTTTATTAAATTTGACACTACATGTAGAGATAAAAGAGTCAATGACTACATTTCATTACTGTAGTAAAAAAGACTGCTTTAATAAAGAGCCTCCAGACTGTCTAAAGGTTCAGGTTGCATTACTACACTGCTCTGCTCCTCGGATAAGCTCTCTGGAATTAATGCATGTGGGCAAAGAGATACCACTCAGCACAGGCTGTGGTAGCCCTGTTTGTCAAAGAACAATTCAGCAAACTCAGGCATTATTTGGAATGAATAGAAAAAGCAGAGTTTAGCCTGAGTGTGTCATGGGAATGGTGCATAAACCAGGCTATGGATGACATGCACTGGTGGGGTTTGTGTCACATAACCTGTGGTATTAGTCCTTGTAGACAGATAGGTGCACACCAATTTTCAGTATTACAGCCATCGAAGGAATTGTAGTTCACTGGCCCTACCAGGTATGACATGCACAGACAGGCTGTATATATCTCAAAACACAGAATCCTTCAATTTCTATAGTCCCGGCAGCAAAGCTCTAGCAAACCATGCCAGACAGTTCTTGTCTGGAGAGGCAGTTCAGGTAGTTATTTATTTCCAGCATTATTGCTAGCAGATAGTTTCCAGGCATTATTAAATTCCTACTCCCTAACAACCAATTCCCTATTATTAACATGCATTGACAGCCACTCACTACCTGTAAATGTACAATGTATTTGGCACAAATCAAGCTTCATTTGCTGCCTGGGAGTATGGATTCAGTTTGATGGACAATATCAAAAACAAACCACAGAACTGCTCGGAGCCAGACAACACAGATAAGCCAGAGCAAGTGAAATTTCATGTAACAGCTGGGGAAGTCAACTGGATACCACCACTAAGTGCTGCACGGTATAAAAGGACAGAATTCTCTGCATTTCTAGCAAATTGGAATGTGTTTTCCAGGCTCACAAAAATTCGCCACTCCATTATCAAACAAATAAAAAACCTGATAGTGAAAATTGAGAAGCATGTATCTATTATTTTTAAGAATATTACAAATACACCTGTTAAATTGATTATCAATGCATTGACAGTTAATGCACTGAAGCATTAAACTGAGAGGTCTTTTCAGCTACCCAGAAATAATTTGTTTGTCTAGCTACCAAATTTCAAAGCAGACTCTTCTAACAGTGCCCCTCACTGCCCCTGGGACCATTCTGCTGCCATGTGGGGCTAGAACTGTCCTAGTTTGTAACATCATGGACCTTCCTCCTCCACTCTGGGAAAACAAGTTTTGAGCACCTACAGAGATGCAGACATGAGAACAGAGAGACCAAAATGTCTGCAAAAAAAGGTTTATCCAAATTTAGTCATTGAGGAGTTAGGTCTAAACCAGAGAAGAGTTGAGATTCCCTGAGTTCTGAGGAAAACTCGTGTACTCTGTATTGCACTAATGCTTTTCTCTCTCCTTGATGAAGCCCTGTTGTGGAGGATGAGCCCCTTCTTATTCCCTTTCCCATATTATTTGCCATCCATGAAGGGAGTTTATATCAGGCAGCAAAACTGCCTAGTGATGATTAGGCAGAAAAAGTAATTAGCAGGAGACAGTGTGATCAGGAAGCATGAACTGAAAACTCGGGGAACTGTCAAGTTCCTTGGTCAAGAGAAGCATAGATAATAAACCTTACACCTAAACATGATTGAGTTGGAGGGGAAATGTTTTGGAATGGAGGAACTGAGAGAGAAAAGTTAATATTGGTACTGGGATTACTATAATAATATAGGGAGTGGTTGCAAATGGAGCTCTTAAAGCCTCTTGAGAAAAATCCATTATTCTTTATTTTTAATTTTGTTTGTAGAATAGAGAAAATTGTCCTAACTTTTCAGCCATGGAAAAAGCCCACAACGTTTTGCTCAAATTTCCAGTAATGTGAGCAATCTGTAAGTGACCAATTTTAATGAGACTTCCAAGAGCCATTAGAAAGCTAATGGTTTCTCAGATTATTTCACTTTGTCAGTTGATTACCTTGCTTCCTGTTGGGAGTGCATGTGATTACTGCCTTGCAGGGATCAGCAGCAGCACCCCTTATATCCAAAACAATGGGAAGTGGTGGGAAGCTGGACTTTTTCTGCTTGGCCTGGGCTTTGCCCTCAGCTCCTTCCCAGGCAGCTGGCAGAGCTGGTGCCCAGCTTGGCTCTGCATCCCACCTCTGCCTCACACTTGTCCTAACCCACTGCACAACCCAAGCAGTAAATGCCTTGGGTGGCTGCTGGGGCTAGCTCAAAGACCTCATTTCACAGAGCACTTGAGCCCCAAGAGGAGAATAAACACAGTGTTAGAGCTGAATTTCTTCCCAGTAATATATTTCCATGTGCTGATCATCCTCTCCTGTAGTGTTTAACCCATGCGATACGGCACTGGTATGTACTTGGTACGAGAGTTAATTATTCAGACTGTGTACAACCAATTCTTCTCCCTGAAATTCCACTCCTTGGAAAAATTCTAAAAAAGAGAGAAAAAAATCTTGGAAGTCACACTGACACCATTTCCAAGGGAGGATTCCTGGATGTGGCTGTCCTTAGGCAATACCACTTATTGTTCAAAAGGTGAAGATGGATCTTTGCCAAAGGCAAAAAAGGATGATTTTGAAGATGAGTATGGTCCAGCTACATTAAATCTGTCTGGAAATAGCTGCATTGTCTTGAAGGCTTTCCAGGTTAAACGCTGTCACATTTATCATGGCAAATGCAGAACATCATCAAGAGATGTGTTTGCAGATCTTGGCTAATACCTAAAAACTGAATCAGCTCTATTATTGCCTTTATTGCTGACATCTGTTTCTCCCTAAAGATGCGTAAATAACTGCAGCCAATACAGCTGACAGGGAGGGAAGAGATACAAACCAAAAAGGAAAAGTCCCTTTGGGACGTTTTTCAGGCCCCTTGACAAAAAATTTCAAAGGCTGCTACTTTCTTATGAAAGTAATTATGAAATCCTAGGCTGCACTAGACCCACTAGTGTAGGATGAATCCCTCTATGACACAATTCTTGTTTTTATAGTACAGTTGGGTCACACTCCCAGTGTTCCCCATACTAAGGAAGTGGAAGAATACATGTTCATCCATGAGAGCTGTAATGATGCCATATTAAAGGTAAGACATTTAGGATTGGGAAACATGGTAAAAAGAATTATCCTTCCAATCACTTGTGCTGAGAAGAGAAGGAGAGTCCAGAATTCAGGGGTATACACTTGAAACAGTCTCAGTGAAGCCTCCTCTGAACATAGTTTAGTGTGTACATTTGGAATATCCCATCTGGCTCTTTTTCTTACCGAGAAGGATTTATAGGTAGTAAAGAACACATTCTTCACTCAGACCTATCTTCATGTGTTATGAATGGAGAATTGACAGTGAAAAAGAAAGCTCAGCCAAGTGGAAGACAGTGGGTAAGTTATTTTGTTTATTATATCCATTACAGTTGTATCCAGGCACATGATGAGTCCAGGGCCCTGCTGTGCAAAAGTCACCGAGCAGCACAGAGTAAGAGCTGGTGTGAGGTTTGAAGAGCTCTCAGCCAAACAGACAAGACAAAAGCCACTGCAGACACCAAGCACACAGAAGGGCAGGAAACACAGCTGTCCTGGAGAACATCTCCTCAGGGTCACAGGAACAGCTTTATTATTTTCTTATTGTCAAGACTGATTTGGGTTGGGTGAAGGCACGAATTACTGGTGAGAATGAATGAGCAAAGTGGAAAACCACAGCAGCAAGACAGTGAGGAGAGGAAGGAGGAGAAAGCAGGAGCAGCAGAAGGCACTGAACTGCACAAGGTCCTGCAAGGTAGCACCTGCACTATGGACTGGGGATAGAAACAGGCATGCAGACACTTGCCAAAATGTTTACAAAAACTGCAAAAAAAAAATACTTTTCATATTTCAAACATTCCTATTGCAGCAATGTCATACACCGATTAAAATTATGGATATCCATTCTACATTTAAACTAGATGCTAACAAAAAGCTTGACTGCTTTGCCCTCTCTTTTGCCATGTGTATAATTTTCCTGTACACTACTACACATTAGAGATTAAAAACTTCTGAGCGCTAGGTTAGGAATTTCATTCCTGAAACCAAAAGGTTTGGAGTTTTCCTGCAGTTTTGTCCTATGCTGTAGTATAGAGCACAGACAGGTACTTTTAAAAGAAAACCATCAGGTCTGACAGGCGAACTACAAAATATCGTTTGCCAACAAAATTCTTGCTAAGAGTGTGTTTTGATCATTGACCTAGACACTTTGGAGAAAGTACTACTAAAAAATCATTAGACAACATGGAATAGCCTCATTAAACGCTATCAAGTTGATACTATCAAGTTACAAAATATTGATCAGATATGTTTGACAGATCTGTAGAAGCAGCAGCAGGACTCCCAGTCATTGAGGTTGAAGGTGAAGCTGCCACAGTGCTGTGACTTTCTGCACTGGGGACATTATGACTGTTTAAATGGTTTCAGAACTGTCTTAAAACTGTGCACAGCAATGATTCTAGAACAATTGGCAATAAAATGATGAACCTTTAATTGTTTAGGTCTTGGGGGAAACGAGAATCTGTTTTGCACACAAGTTTATGGTAACTTTCCAATACTCAGAGACAAATTACAATAGCTTAGCAGCAAACTAACATGCATTCTTTTCTTGTTTTTGCCCAAACAAAAAAGAATGGAAAGATACACATACAGAAAATAACCTTCACTGCCAAGCCCACAATAGCTTCTCCTGAAGTCACAGAGCTGCAGCTTCAGCAAGGAGCACAATTAAGGCTTCCTTCCTTGGCTCACAGTGGATGCCAAGGGTGACCTCTCTGTCCGCTCACATCTGCTCTGGGCTTCTCTGTGAGCAGAGCAGCTGCCTGTGCTCCCAGCAGCATCACCAGGAACAGTTCCTCCATCATCCCCACCTCAGTGCAGCACTGCCTTGAGACCCAGCTATAGTCTGCTCTCCAAAAAAATCTCTATGAGGTTACATTCATTTTTGTACTTGGCTTTTTAATGTAATTTCACCTTTCAAAGTTCTTTTTCATTAATGTGTATTTGAACTTGACTAAAGTCAAAGCTTCTAAGGAGAGGCTAGAAGCTGAAAAGAGGACAAAATGTGGTTTCAAGTTCGGGAATTTTCTCATACATCACCCTTTAAAAATTATAGATAATTATTATACTGCTAAATGTATTTTTGTTTTCTCAGAAAGCCTTTTTAAATGTGGAAACAAATATCATAAGTGGGAGAAGAGAAATTTTGGTTACTTCCCCTCCTGTCAGCACAGTAATGAAGACAACTGAAGCAAAACCCAAGGTTCTGCATCATCAGGAGGAAGGCAGTTTCTTTTGTTTTATCAGCTATAAACTTTAAATCATAAATCTTATCAGTGTCCCTGGAGGTTTCATCATTCTTGTCTTTATCCAGAAATATTTACCTTAGCTTTCAACGTGTTTGAATTTGGGAAGAAAAGAGCTCATCGTTTTGTGTGTAATTTCAGCGGAAACTAATTCTAAAAAGCTCTGGTGATACACACTGAGCATTCCAGTTGTACAGTACAGTAAAGCCTCTCAAATTTCTGCTCAAGGTGCTAACAGAAATTGGTTGCTCTGGGGAGGTAGTTTGTCAATAGGAGTGAAGCAGACTCAATGAGGTGCTTTGGGGAATACCAAAAGAGGAGTCTGATAACCTGGAGCAGCTTGTTACTGCGTTCTTATACAAGCTTGAGTTTGTACCATATAAAATATCCCTTTATCCCTAAAGAGGCAGCAAGAATGAGCTAGTTTTGCTAGATTTAACCAGGTAAGACTTCAAGGTATTAATTAAACTGTTACTTTCAAAGACAGAAATTCTATATAAGAGGATATTTTAGCTACTAATTAAAAACTTAGTTTAGAAACTAATTAAAGCAAATGGTCACTATTTTCCCCGCCAGGGAAAAATATAGTCACTGTGTTTCCAAATCCACAAGAGATGGGCAATCCTGACTTAGTTTTAATTCTGCCTAGGATTTTTTTTTCTGCCACTCAAACATGAAGTTCAAATTAATAAAAAATATTCCATGTTGGCTTTCTCTTGCCTTTCCATATCGTGAAGCAGGCTCTGGCTGCTCAGATGTGTCTTGAGCTGGCTACAAGGCTGGTAAACAGTAGTGACAGAGTAAGAGGAGCAGAAGTTAAAGGATTTTCACTCATAAAATAATGAAAGATAGCATTGTTAGATCAAAACATCACTAGGGAAGAGAAGGAGCTGCAGATACGCTTCTGCTTCAGCACTACTATCAGCAAGGAGACTTGCCCACAGAAAATTGAATGGATGGGAAGCAGTGCCTGGCCAGTGGCCACCAACCAGCTGCACAAAGGCAAAGCCATCCCCTGGTGGTGGCCTGGCTGCTGGGGAACCTCTGACCCAACACCCACTTGCCTGTCTGTAGAATAGCTCAGGCAATGACCAACCCTGCAGGCAGCAGGCAGAGCTTAGGCTGGGAAGCACAGAGCAGCAAGGAGAGGTTGTCAGAGCAGCAGGCAGTGGAAAGGGCCGTGCTGATGCGGTGTTTGGCTCTCACATGAAAGCTCTGTGCCTTCCCTGAGACTGGGCACCTGCCTCACTCAGAGCACACAGCTCCACAGGAGGAACAGGACAACACTGAGAAAAAACCAGCCCGAATATCAGGCTTAGTGAATATTTCCATCTTCTCCAAGAGAGGCAGCAGCACCAACTGCATTTGTCAGCCCCTCTGGACAGCCCACAGCAGCACACTCTTCCCTCTCCCCACTGCTCTGCCCACCTGTCCTGCTCTGGCACGGAAACCACTCCCTACAGCAGCAGATGGGGTTCATGGGGACAAGAACCATTTAAAGACAGGCTGGTTCAGTGGGCTGCACTGAGCACATACAGCATCCCTGTGCTGAGCACACCATCCCTGAGCACACCATCCCTGCCCTGAGCACACCAACCCTGCTGTGGCTGTGGGGGCTGTGCCGTGTGGGCTGTGGAGCCCGACTCCACATCGAGCTCATCCTGTTCCAGCGAGCACACACTCACTCCTGCTTTTTGTTACTGCCCATGAATGTTAATCACCAACACCTTGTCTTGAGTAATGGTCTGCCGCATGACTCACCGGCCAGACAGTTGTAATTCAAGACACACCACTGCAAACCAGCGCAACATAACCTCAATTGTCTCGCTTTCGTGTATTTCTTTCGGGTTATCATATGTCTAATTTCACTTCCCCAAAGTTGCAGAGATAGAAGCAGCGTTCCTCCCTGCAGCAGCCAGTAACTATGGTGACCAACGCCAGTGCAATGAACACACCTTCTGCTCCAACAGGAGCCTAGAAACACTGGAGTTAAGGAATGATGTAAATAAAAATAGGACTGAAAAGAAAACCAAAGCGCTGGGAAAACTTTGNCCTGAGCCCACTGTCCCTGCCCTGAGCACAGCTGTGGGGGCTGTGCCGTGTGGGCTGTGGAGCCCGACTCCACATCGAGCTCATCCTGTTCCAGCGAGCACACACTCACTCCTGCTTTTTGTTACTGCCCATGAATGTTAATCACCAACACCTTGTCTTGAGTAATGGTCTGCCGCATGACTCACCGGCCAGACAGTTGTAATTCAAGACACACCACTGCAAACCAGCGCAACATAACCTCAATTGTCTCGCTTTCGTGTATTTCTTTCGGGTTATCATATGTCTAATTTCACTTCCCCAAAGTTGCAGAGATAGAAGCAGCGTTCCTCCCTGCAGCAGCCAGTAACTATGGTGACCAACGCCAGTGCAATGAACACACCTTCTGCTCCAACAGGAGCCTAGAAACACTGGAGTTAAGGAATGATGTAAATAAAAATAGGACTGAAAAGAAAACCAAAGCGCTGGGAAAACTTTGTCTGGGTTTTAGATGCAACATTATGGAATACGTTACTCATTAATGCCTTGCGGCCCTTCACCAGTTAAAAACACCAGAAAAAACCAGCAAAGTATATTTTTTTATGTTTCGATAGGAAGAACAGAACAGATTTATCAGGGCCCCTGTCACACAAATGATCACACCTTGGAGTAGCTAGGGGCTGATTCCTCCCTTACAGGGTATTCTTATATAAAGTTGTAGATCCAGCCATGTCTGATATGTGGCACAAAAGTGATAACAGAGAGATGCAGGCCTGCAGGACTCAACAGATCTGCTGCAAAGTCAGGCAAGGAATGCCCTGATCCGCACTAGGTGTGTTTGCCAGGGAAGGGAACATAAGGTTTGCAGGATGGGTGAAGTGCTGCCCCAGCCTCACTCCTTCAGTGTGCTTTCAGCTGCTCCTTTCTGCTGGAACTTGGGACCTTCTGCTGCCAGCAAAAGTAGCAGCTTGAAGAGTGAGGGGCCAGGCCTGAGCACCTCTCTGGTAGTTGGAAGTGACTTTGCTACCTGGGAGAGAAATGTGTGTCGGGGTGCTGCCTCATCTCATCATTGAGTAGGTTGGGCTGGAAGGCAACTGAAAGATCAGCTCATTCCAAATTCTCTGCCAAGAGCTGGGGCTTCATCTGAATTCTGTCTTTTCTGCTCCCCATTGACACTAAAGGGTAAACTGAAAGGGAATGATTTACCAAAAGCCCACATAATAAAGGCTTTGCCAGAATTAAAAGCCAAGTTTCTTTGTCTCCAGTTAAGAAATGAGCTATCATACATAATTCAAAAGCTTTTTTAGAATATTTCACACATTAATTAGTAGTAGTACTATGAATATTCTTCTAATTTTATCACTGAGAGTTTTTTGCTGCTTCCTAACTGTAAAGGAACTTCTTTAATCTATGGAATTTATACATTACTTATATTACTTACACATATTTATACAATACTTCTGCCTTTTCCTTTATTCACTTTTTTAAAAAAATGTGTTTCTGTTTACCCTAAGTCTGTAAGAAAGTAATTCGCTATGTAGCTGGCAGCTGCTTTGGTGTACCACAGAGTTTCACTGGTTGCATTCCAGCCAGAAACAGGGGCAGAGGAAAAAGGAGGGCTGATTACAGCGATATTTCAAAGAACAGTGCACTGGTTTATTCCAAATTAAAGGGTGGAAAGGAAAAGCTATGTGTTTCAAGAGTTAAACAGGGAAGAAACCTTAATTTACTATAATGCCTTTGCTCACAGTCAGCAGGTTTCAGGGCACTTGTGTATCCAAACTAATCAAATGGTGGTTTCTGTGTGACAGTCCCTCCGCCCCACTTGACACCCCTCAAGGCTGTTTTCAACTTGCTGAAAGTATTCAGACACAAAGTCTGCAGAACCTGAGCCAGCCATGAATTTTTGTTGGTGAGGAGGTAGAGCAAAGCCTAGGGCACATTTCATGTTCCTTTTCATGTACTATCTCAAAGGCCCCTCTTCTCCCTGCTCCTGCCAGAGCTGTCCCTCCTGAGTAAACACAAAAACAAAACAAAGAGCCCTTCTTTCCACTCTGGGAAAAAGACAGAGAGAAGACTGAAAACCGCGGCAACTTTGCCTGAACAGCCCCTGTACTTCTGAGTACTCAGTTCTGCCAACATCTGTTTCCCCTGTCTGTAGTTAAAATGCAAATGTCATCCTCTTTTCTCTCCCTTCTCCTTCCCCTAGACAACTGTGAGACCTGCTACCCGTTTTTAGGCAAAGTAAAAGAGCTTTTCCTTGTTGGCTCTCTCCAAGAACAGCAGGGAACAAAGAATTTGTTATTTTTAGATCCCACACTTCCACTCAGTGCAGGAGGATCTCTGTCCTGGAAAGATGAAGATTATCATCTGTAGCTTGAAAAGTATTTATTGCACTGCTGGTTTAACCACTTGTTTTCAGAGCGCTGCATTGGAAATCTGCTAATGGACAAAGCCAAGAGCTATTAGAAATTTCTGCTTGTCCAAGCACCCAAAACTGAAATGTATATCCAAGCCTTCTCTGTCACATCAGGCTCGTCTTTTCTTATTCTTGTTAACCCCATTATTTCCAGCCTGAGGTTTCCCCTCTGTGCCCTGGAGCCTTCTCTTATTCCCTAAGCCACACTAAATAAGTTCCCCCAGGTTAAATCTTTTGGGTTTTTTGTGTTATCTCTGCAGGATCCCATACCAGGACTATGCAGCTCTCTGTAATTCTCACTCCCCCATATTCTCTGTGAGGGTGATTTCCACATCCTTGTCACCATGTAATAAGCAAGGCAGTGACATGTAATGTCACTTCCTAGTGAAGGTGAGCAACAGGATGCCATCCAGCAACAGATGAAAAGTAGCTTGAAAAACACAGAGTCCCTGGCCAACTTAGCTCCTCAGAGAGGACTGAGGAGTCCAGAGAGATGTAGACTGAAAGTCTGGAGAGAGGAATGCAGAGTTTAATATCGTTGAGGAGAAGGGGAGTCTGAGGAACACTGTGGTCACCTGTGTGACTGCCACTCCTGAGCACACATTGGAGCACTGACGACCTCCCAGGGATGCTCGGGGGAAATGATGCTCACAGGACCACACAACCCATCAGTGTGGACCTTTTCTCCCTGACAATACCTTGACATGTCTCAAAGAGAAGCAAACAACCAAAATCACTTGGGGATTTTATTAACTGGGGACTGGATTGAAAAGAGAGATTCAAATTAGTGGTTGCTGGAAGATATTTTTTTGAATAGGCCCTAAAACAAGAAATCTAAAACAAGTATTGGACATGAGTGACATTTGTGAGTAGGGGTCTGCCTGTGGGCTGGAGGCATGAGCAAAAAACTGTATTATTGGACCAAACCCATCATCTCTGCAATGTGAAGCCTCTTCCAAAAGAGCTCCGAGCACGTTTCTTTCCCTGTGTGGGCAGTTGGGAGTTGAAACCAATTATATTACATATGGGATCATCTATATGACATGAGGTTTGTCAAGCAGTTGGCACTAGAGATCACAGGCACATGAAAATACGTTATTCAAGTAATTAAATCTGTATTTTCACAATTTTTTCCCTTTTTCAGATATGGTGAAATATGCTTACACATGCTTCCACACCAGAAAGTGTCTTACTTTTGAAAGAATTTGAATTTATAGCCCAATATTTTTAATCACTAGTACTTATAACTATGAGCTACAAAGGAATTTATACACATTGGAAAATTATACATAAAAGGCAAAAAAAGATAATTTCCTGTAATGCTACTTCTCCCTCCTAAGAGCAGTAGTCATCATTAGTAGAAAGTTTATTATTTAAGCAATAAACCCTCAGCTCTCTCCCACAATAGCGACTAAACAACTCAGTGATCTCTGGTTAATATACTGATATTTTAACAAATCACTTAATTTTGTAAATAAAACCTGTATTATTTATATTCTGTTGGACTCCAAGCACAATTAAGTTACTCTTTTATGATATATTTCACCATTAGCGTTTTCAAACACCAATAAAATGGAGACATATAACAAAGGAACTTTTTCTTAATTACTCTTTTAGATATCAAAACATATTTAGTTTGAGTTGAGAGTATATGCTAGAGGCAAGTGTGGCCTGTTCAGAATTGTTTTTGTGTTCCAAAAATAATTAGCTGTATTCTTTTGATGCTAACCCAGAAATAAGGAAGAACAACATTAAATTAATGAAGCTACACCAGCATGGCACAAAATAGAACATAGCTGCATTTTTAAAGAGATTTTCTCTGAAGTCATAATTTGAAGGGGAAATAGGAAAAACCAACTGCAACAAAAAGTATTAGTAATCCCAGTTTCTGCATGGCATTTCTGTCACATCTGAAACTCAGACTGATTCGACCAAGAAATGAACACCAGCATTTGGGGATGCTAAATAGCAGCTTTGTCAGGATGGCTAAGGGAGAGGCTTGGAACATCCTTACTTGACTCGATGTGTTGTCACAGCAATTCGAACTGATGGCAGTTTTGAAATCTGAACAAAACTTTGTACCTTGACACTACCTGGAAAGTCAACATGCAGTCAGAACATCTTCATCCAACACTCACAACTGCTCAGATTAAATTGGTTCCCATCCATTACCTTCCATCCTCTAGGTTATCCTCTAACATTATGTTCAAAAAATAAGGTCAGTGGTGAGGTGGGGTATTTCTTTAAGGAAGCTGATGCCCCAGAACAACTCCCAAATGGCACCATGGACACAGTATTAGTGATCTAGCACAACTAGGCAGGATGCTGGTGCATCCAGTAACGTCATGGGCTGCATGCTTGTATGCCTTAAGACCTGGCTCATCCATTTCCTTTCTTTCCTTCCTTCTCTTTTTTGTTTTTGTGTATCTCCAGGTACTAAAAAAGCATATGCTCAGGAAAAAAAAAAACAAAAACAAAAAACCAAACGCAAAAAACACCAAAAAAACCCCTCCACTCAAAAAAACCCCAAAACAAACAAAAAACCACCCCAACCCCCCAAAACAAACAAAAAACCACCCCAACCCCCCAAAACAAACAAAAAACCACCCCAACCCCCCAAAACAAACAAAAAACCACCCCAACCCCCCAAAACAAACAACAAAAAAGCCTCAAGGAATACCTTGAAGGCTTTGCTCTTGAGAAAGCAGTGAAATATCTACTGAATGATCAATGCATCCTAAAGATTCAACTTTGTCCCTAAATTTTATACAGCATATTATTCCAAAGTATGAGGCTATGGAGAAAAAAATCAACCAAAATAATCTAACCTTAAGGAGTTCACAAGCTGACAATTCAACCTCCATGACAGGCCTGAGAATCTCCTTTCCTTTTTGGGGTAGAGTGGAGGAGCAGGAAAGAAAATGGTGCCATAGTTAAATATACCAGACTAGCCACTGTATCCAAAAGATTACATACTATGATTAAATTCAACATTTAGTTCTCCATTACACAGAGCAAACTCCACAGGAAGAGAAGAAAATGCCATTTCCTATGAGTTGAAACAGCCATTACAATGAAGAACTCCTCTGAAGGCAAGGAACAGCATCACCCAGTAATGACAAGATAATTTCCAGTGGCAGAGGAGCATGCACCTGATGGGAGGTGGGCATGGCTCTCCTGGATATGTTTCCAGAGGAGTGCAGACACACAGCCATCCCTTTCAGACTGGGGTTGCACTGACTTCCTGAGAAAGTTCATTGTATCTCCTGCCTGCTGGGACTGGAAGAGGCTCACCTGGTTCTCCCCAGCACACACCTGAGTGATGACACACTCAGTTAGACGAGGCTACACATTTTGACAACTGTGCTGTTTGCAGCCACAGCTTCCCAGCACAGACATGCACAGCTTCCTTTTCATGAGGCAGCTGCAGCTTCTGGGCCCTTAAATCACACTGGATATTTTTGTTTTGTCTTATCTATCCCTCTGCATGTCTACAAGTACCCACTGGCTCTGGCAGACACTTCTAGCAGCCCAGACAACCCTGTTTTCAGTTTTCTATTGACCAAGATGTCAGCAGATGACAACCCATGCTCCACTGATGTCATTCGGTAATTTAACAACATTAAATATGGGACAGAGTCTGACCTCCATCACCATTTTAGTAGACACTTTATTATTTTGTTTTCAGTCAACAAGTTAGACTGAGGATAATGGGGATATGCTGTGCCATAATTCATTGCAATGGCTTAAGCATATGCTCATAAAATGGCAGCTTGTTGTCTGACACAATTATGTCAGACTTACCATGGCTAGCAAAAGCAGATTTAATACAAATATCAGCTGCTGAACTCGACAATCTTCTAATACAACTATTCTAAGAGACACAGTCAAATACTAGCTGATGATAAATAAGCTCCTCCATGTCTGTGGGAATAAATCTTATTTTGTCCAGTATACCAGAGTTTCCCTGTCTCTGACAGTCTCTGACTTGGCAAGTTCATCCCCCCTCCTTTTTTTTTTTTTACTGGGCTATATGACTACATTTAATCTTTTCTGAAGGTGACTCTTTAGGGGAAGCCAGCACAAAATTTGTACGGTCTCTGCAATAGTTCCTACTCATTTACTGACCTCCCTACCCACTTTATACAGACACTTGCTTGTAACACCTTTAGAACAACCACTCTTGTTCCAGAGCTTCCTCTGGAACAGGTTGAAGGGGCTATAAATGATCCTTATAAGGGCCAGCTTCCCATAGCTACTAAAGATTTCATCTGCCAATCGACTATTGGTACTAAAAAGCAGGGCTACCTTCATCTTATTTTATGGGTTCTTCTGGGTCCCTTCCAACCCAGGATATTCTGTGATTCCGTGACCCTTGAAATTCCTTGAAGTATCTCCTGGAAGACATTTCACCTTACAGATTCAAGGTGGGAAGGCCTGATACCAGCTTGCTACTGAGCTCAAGAGGAAAAGCAAGCACTTGCTGTGTAAATTCTTTGGGCAGTGAGGAGGGACAGGCTCAGACTCTACACTGCAGCAACCGAAGTAAGCAGAGGAAAGATTGCTCTCTTAGAGAGAGAAACTCAGGACTTAAGGGAGGTCATAATACATCTATTCATTGGTTTATTTGTAGTGGGTCTCCTTGTGAATTCTCATTTCTTCTATGTGGAAAAAACCTGACATTTACTGTCACCAGTGTCCTCCTTCCCATGCCAGCCCTGTGACCTACAGTGCCCCCAGCTGTAGCTTAAGCCCAGCAGTATCAATAATTATTTACCCATGACACAAAAAATAACAAACACTTCACTGACTTAGATTCCTCATACCACATTTTTAGAAAGCTGTGAAAAAAACCCCAAACCTTTAGTCTTGGAACATAAAGAGGAGAGGAATGTGACAATTCGGGGAGCTGGCAGCAGCATGTGGGAGCTGGAGCACCCACCCACCGTGACGGAGCTGTGTGATCGTGCTGGTTCTCACATTCCAGCAGCAGTGGCAGATACTGTTGCAGATGCTGCCATGCTGATGCTGTGCCCATCATCTGCTCTCATTTCATGTCTTATTTCCTTTGAGTTAACAGTTGAGTGCTGTGTGATATGCCATCCTTCAGGAGTCTTTCCACAGTCTCCAAGGACTCCTCCTCAGCCGAGTACTTCAGAGGCTGTAAATACAGCTGTTAATTTCCCTGATAAATAACAGAAGGACAAGGAACAGAAGAAGAATTTGCACCGCTGTGCCAGTTTCATTACTTAGGAAAATTGTCCTTTTACTCTTCAGAACACAGAATAGAGATTTGCATCCTGAACGCTGCAAGTTTAATTTGTAGCCTCTCTTCCTGCCCTGACTGACCTAGAGCTACCAAACCACTAACAAACAAAAAAATTTGGAAAAAGCAGTGCTTCTTTTTTCACCTGTCATTTTCTGTCTGCTACTTTGAAGAAATATGTTATAAATTTACATTTTATTATCACCAGCTTTGCTTGAGATCCTGTATTAAATGGTTCACACACAAAAGTAAAGATTTGTAGAAGCATTTTTGTCCTTATGTCAGCCCTATATCTTACAAGAACACTCTCCAATATCTTATTTTCCTTCAACTTATTTTGTAGCTTCAGTTTTCTTTCTCTCCATAAGCACTCTTCTTTTAAAGCTGCAGAAGCATTCTTCTGATTGTATCCATTTGAAAAATATCAATTTATATTTTCAGAATGAGATTATGAGTTCAGAATGAGTTAATGAGAACCCCTCTTTTCTGATCTGACAACACCTTTATTACATGGAATCTGTAGCTAAAAACCTGTCTATTTGTATGGAAGAACGAAATTATACTGGCAGCAGAGCTTGCAAGAATTTTTTTACTACAGCACTTGTGGAGCTCCTCGAGACAATAATTCTATGGTCTTTAACAATAGTGTTGCAAATCTGTGTGTTTATTATTCCACTCTGAAAAAAATCAGTGAGTGAGAAATGGTTTCTTCTTTCCAACAAGATATTGGGAGAGAAAAAGGAAATAAGTATCTTTTCTTTTTTGACAATATTTTTTTTAAAAATACTTGTTTCAGTGTTTCAGTTATAATTAAATTTTACTTCTTTGAGGATAACATAAACTGTGATACACCATAAACCCAGAGCACCAAATTAAATTCTAGCAGGGTTTCTTTAATATAATACCACACAAATCAAGTAACTGGCAGCACAATTGTTTTCCTACCACACTTGGAAGGTTCTGTAGAACAGAATATATTTAAGTTCTACTTCTTAAATATAATTTGCACTAATGAGTAGATCACCCAGTGTGAATTACCAAAGGCTGAAAATTAACGAAGATGAGAAGATATCCAATTATTTTTAAAGGGCTAAAGGATTCTAAAATGCACCAGTTCTGTACTTTAGAGATGAAGTGTTGCTTTAACTATTCATAACAACATGGTAATGGCAGGATACAGCTCAGCATATCTGTACAGGTAATGATCACCTCCCAGAGCCATGGCTGTGCTGCTGATCCTGGCACAGGAAAGATGGGACAGGGAGGGGCATCTGGAGTTTTAAATTGTTTAAAATTTCAAATGTCACCTACCACAGTAACAAATGAGCAGAGGGCAGAGAAAGGTGGTTTCCTTCTCACAACAAGGACAGTGAAAAGGAACTCAAAGATACTGCTTGGGAAGTGCCTGTGCTGGAAACAAAGCAACCACCATTTCCAGAGCTGTCATTCACTCCTTGTGCTGTTGCTGAGATTTCTGTAGCACCAGACACTCTCTGTGTAGGGAAAGTGTACTAATGCTCCACTAATACACCACTAAAATGTGATTTTCTGCCAGATAAGACTCCAATAATTCACAGATAAACATCAACCCAGTCCCAGCCCTTTGCTGCCATTGACTCACCAGGGCTGTCACACAAGCACCACTGCAAACAATATTTACTTAAACATGGAATGACAGGGCTGGATGGAAATGGCAAAGATACACACATGAGTTGACATGAATGAATCTTTGAAGTCATGTTTATTAAAAATTAATGTTTAGAAAGGACAAATGCAACACTACCCTAAAGTCTCCTTACTCTGACTGCAGCAACTGTTCAGACCCTGCTCAAGGTTTGCTGGTGTGCTCGAGCTCCTTTTGTGCAGCAATCTCAACTTGGCTACTGCTACTGCCAGCCCCTCTCATTTTCAACTAAGTCAGACACCAACACCTTTAATGCATTTCCAGCCGTGTTGGAGTGTGTTCCTGAAATGACTCCAGTTTCTCAAATTGCGCCCATTAAGGTAAAAACTGCCATTTTTTATTCCTTTGGCCAGCCCTGCGTCTTATTGTGAGAATGACTGTTCTCACTAGCAGAGGAAAAAAGCCTGATGTCACCGGGTGCTAGCAGCTCTGGGTCTCTCACAGATCACAGAGTCTATTAGCAGCAGTTGAGAAGTGGCAATTGTCTCCTTACAAAATAGGAGCCCCAAGCTGAAACCTCTCCAGGAAGATGTGTGCTGGCCTCACACTCCCAGCCATGCAGGACAACCCTACTTGAGACTTCCTCAGACCTCACAGCACACTGTCTTTGGCACAAACAAGGAACTGCAATTTGCCTACAGGTTTTAGAAATCATGCTGATTTCACAGAAGTGCTGCAACCTATTCAGCCTAAAGATGGTTTGTGTATTTGTATTTTTACTTAAACCACTTTTTTCTGGACAAGTCTCTCGGCTGTCAAAACCTAAATAAACTACAAATAAGGGTTTATTGAAGACTTCCCCACAATTTCCTTCAATTTCCCCTTAAACTGAAGATATCTGGAAAACACATCATAGCTGATCTAGATACTGTTTTGATGAAATAAAATACTAGTGCAGGCTTCTCAACAAGTCGTTCCACTGGTGTGAAGAAAATTACTAAATTATTTTTTCTTCTATTTTTTGTTTTTACAACTAAGATTTATAATTTTCCCAATTCTTTTTTTTTTTTTTT
>VXBB01014868.1:205316-231307 GCA_013399915.1 Illadopsis cleaveri
TTTTTTTTTTTTTTTTTTTTTTTTTTTTTAATCCTAAAGAGACAATTCTTATGCAAAACAGCTGGCAGACACTCAGCCCCCAAAGCTGGAGAACAATTTAGATCATGTTTGAAAGAGAAGCAGAACTCTCAAACATTTCAGTGTTGTTTGGCTGGGGGAGAGGGCCCAAGGCAGGGAGAATTTGGCTGCTGCACACAGATGGCTCGGTAGCACCTGGTGAGCCAGACTGAATCTCCAGGCCAGCAAGGGCACAGACTTGTCCTTTTCAGGGGGGATGTTTGACTACATCAAGAGGCAAGAAGGAATCCTTCCTCAGTCTGAATCCTCATGTCCTGTCATTTCAATCCTATTCTTCATCTCAGTCCTTCCCTGCTCTGGGCTGGCTGCTGTTCCTGCACTGACATCTCCTCTGTGAGGATGCCAGCCCTCGACTCAGTTTTTATGTTCTGGTAATTAATTTTAGGCCTCAGCTTTTCCAGCTTTCTTTCAACATGTCCATGCCTATCATCCTTAACCTTGTGTCTTATTTGTACTTGGTTCATTTTTACCTTGTTTATTCTTTTGCATCGTTGTCCAGTTTTTTCTAGACTTCTGATGGAGCTATAGTACATCTTGTTATTGTTCAGTTTCTCTTTCCCTTTCATCAGAGAAGTCACTGATTTCTTCCAGCCCAATCCCTCAAAACAACTTCTGGGATTTTTTTGTTTGGTTTGGTTTAGCATTTTGTACACTTCAATCCTCAAAATGACCTCAGAAGCACAACTTATCAACCATTTCCTAAAATTTTCTTTGTGAGGACTTTTACATCTAGTCCTGCTGTTCTCACGCCTTCCATTCCTACTCATCTTGTAATCACTGTCACCCAAATGCTTCCTCACCACTGAAACTAATCAAACAGTCATTTCATGCAGATCAGAGGGAACCCTAAATGAGTTACTGGTTTGGAATCCCCTCTCCTGACAAGCAGAGTTGTCTCTGACACAATACAAGATCATGGTAAGCCATCAGTAATGTGTCACATTCTATTTCTAACTGCTACCCTGTTAATTAACCTCCTTATCTGGGGTTAATTAACCCCAGAATCCCATTTAGCATCCTATTCTGCCTCTGGGAAGCTTCTAGCAGCTGCTCAGAAACCCCCAGTCTCATCTCCTCCAAGGCAGCATCACCTGGGCAGCATCACTTAGCCAAAGTGCTGAGTTAAACCCTGGCACGTTATTCTGGCCTGTGTCACCAGCTTTGCATCAGAGCCACTTGTACCAGGTGGTTGTGACTCTGCTTGGGAAGGCCAGAGGAGAGATTATAAAAGCTTTTCTTTAAGAGTAGGGTGGAACTGTCTGGCAGCTGGTGGGTTGGGGGGTTGGTTGGATGGATGGATGGCAGGCAGCAAAATACGGAAGAGGGAAATAATAAGGGAGACCAAAGTGATTTATTCTTTCCAATGATCTATTTATGCTGAGGGGGCTTTAGGGTGAATCCCTTCTCTATATCCACCTGCTTCCCACACATTTCTCCCCATTGCCATTTCAGTGATCCTAACTCCTGCATTTCTGGAGACAAAGCCAGCCTGAAGGATTTCAATGCTTAGGAAGCACACAAGCCAAAATATACAGTAGGTACATTTTTTTAGAAATTAAAAGTGATGTATCATATCACAATCCCATTTCTGCAATCC
Source organism: Illadopsis cleaveri (assembly GCA_013399915.1). Taxonomy (NCBI): domain Eukaryota; kingdom Metazoa; phylum Chordata; class Aves; order Passeriformes; family Timaliidae; genus Illadopsis; species Illadopsis cleaveri. The sequence goes on from VXBB01014868.1 coordinate 206,992, forward strand.
TGTTCTTTAATGAGTAAAAAATTGTTCTATATTTTCATTTAACAGCAATTTTGTTGTCTTCCCTTCTATGATATGGACAACAATTTAATAACATAATTGCATATGAGAAGTACATTTTGAAAATAATTGCAGGGAGCTTAAAATTTTGTTGGAAATGTTGTTTTAAATTGATCTCAGTAGTATTTTTAAAAAACCCTGTAGAGAATGCTGATTGAAATTTATACATGCAAGTTGTCTGAAAAATCTTAGCAAGAAAGGCAGATTGGATATTAAAACGTGGCAATGCTGATACTTGAGAGTGACCTGATGCTCAGGGGGATTTTGAACAAATGGAACTGCAAATATTTCCATACACCATATCCCCAGCCTAACCCTATTTATGATACTGAGATTTTGTTGTTTGTTTGCATTTAAAACACTAAGAAATTAAGTATTTTCATATTTCTTAGCAATTTTTAGTAATTTCTTTCAAGTCAAATGTAATCCTTTAATATTTGAAGGACAATATGAAATACTTAATTGCATTTTTGAATGCAATTACTTAAAATGCATTTTTTGGCAGGAAATCTAATTGCCCTCATGACGCTGATCCTCCCATCCTGCTTCTGCCCATTTTCTCATGCTCTTTTTGCTGTGTGTTCTTTGGGGCAGGGGCCTGAGGGATCATTCCCTCCATCCCACCAAGCCAGAACACAAACCTTCCCAGCCTTCTGAAGCCCCCATGACAGCAGCAGCTGTTTGGCACAGGTTTTATGCAGTTCCACTAATGGCAGCTGTGATTTGAGTTCACCTGACACTGGGGCAGCCTCTAACATGAGGCCAGAGCCCAGCAGCAGCAGTTTAGTGCAAGACATACAATCCTGTGCTGAGCACAGCTCAGAGAAAATGCAACAGAAGATTAACTAAATTACTGCAGATCTATCATGCCATCAGAGAATTATGCCTGTTAGCACGTTCATACAGAAATTTCTGCAGCCATAACAAAATTACAGCCTGTTGTTGGGAGAAAAATTATTACCTGCAATAGGTTCAGAAAGGAAGTAAAGAATAATGAGGTTTCTAAGTTTATTTCTTCTAACCTCTCTAAAAGACTACAAAAATGAATGTCTGTGTTGCAAATATTATGACATGTTTAATGATAATTGTATTAGAGCTTTGTCTCAGCATGTGAAAAAGTTGTTAGTGTCACTTCTCAGGAGTTTTTCCTTCACTGAGAATTCTTAGCTCAGTTACACAGGGGTAAAGCAAAGCTTTTGCACTGGACACTGTTACTTCACTGCTTTATGAAGAACAACAAAATTGGGATATACTTGAAGAATTTCCATTTCAGTGCAATCCAAATTTAGCAGTGACCAGCTGATAACCCTTTTTGACTGAATTTATCTGTGTGTGCATCTTGTTCATGATTAGCCTGTGCTATTAGTCCCAGAGCATGTTCTAAGATGATACAAGGAAAAAATAAAAGCAGATGTAATGATGTTTTGAAAATATCCAGATCTAAGATTTCATCTATTTTTCTCAAAAAACCCCTAAAAGACAGATTGTTGATTGAATGATCAAAAGAGAATTATTCTCTATTGTATTTAAGAATGAATAGCAGATTTTACCAAATACCTTCACCTAATTCTCATTAAAAGGTTTTATGATGTCACCTCCTACCTACAAAAACTGCTGTATGCTATTAAGAACATGATTTTATAAGTTATACAGTAAAACAAAAACATGCTCTTATAAATATTCTATAAGAGTTTTTGCTGCCTTTGCAGATGGTGAAAATTTCTTCCCAGAAGACTGACAAACTCAAAACTGAACCACTCTTGAGAGCTGCCCCCATAGTCAAAGATTAGGATATATTCAGAAATGCAACATGGGCAGTTTTCTGTTCAACAGTTTCTTCCCATTTTTAATTCCAGTTTTCTGCCCTGGAAGAATCTGTGTGTATGTCTTCACAGGACAGACAGAAGGTTTTCACATACAGAGACCAAAGGGAGTTAGCATTTTTTACTCCATTTTATGAGTAGATTAAGTTTAATGTTTCGGTTTTATTCTAGGAGTATAGACCACTCTGCTGCCTTTTGTGGAGTTACCAGGGTATGAAATCACACATGATCTCAATGAAATACCCTCACATATTTATTAAAGAACTGTTTTCACTGATAATTCAACGCCAGCATCTACACACACAAACACACATTGTCAAACACTAACTGTGTTTCTTCTCCATAAATAACATTTGCAGCACTGCATCCTTGCAGCATTACTTACTGAAGAAAAGTTGTATGTATCTAGTAAAGCTAAATACACATTAGGCACACACTCTGTGAACACAGGAATGGCTCTCCCACATAACATCTCCAGATTGTGCACTTAACCTTGAAACGACAACGCTTTGTGGATCAGTGGGCCCACTGCTCCTGTCTGGTGGCAGGTTAGATCTGGGCTGCTGGGATGTCCCTGCCAGCTGCTGCTGAGCAGCTCCCTTCTGCTCATGCCAGCAGCTGAGCTGGTGTGGTGCCACAGAAAACTGTCTGGAACGCAGCAGGACAGAGCAGAGCCACAGGTGTCCAGATGGGAGGGGATGGTACCTGCAGCTGCAGTGAAATCTCCCAGGGGATGATTCGCTAAGGCCTCCCAAGGGAATTTTTCTGCCATGAAGAAAATGTTTCCTCTAACAAGTACAACCTGCACCTCATCATTAGCTGATCACCAGCCAGTACTACCCAGCATTTTAAAGCCTGGCATTCCAGGGATTGCCTGCAGCTCTTCCTGTGCAGGGTCCAAATATCATTGACGCTAATGTCAATCCCCTCTGTTCCTTGCAGACCCACAGTTACAGGAACAACCTCAAGGAGGTGGTTGTTTTGTTTTTATTCTGAGCGGAACAGAGCCATATCAGAGATTCAGGAAGTGATCAATGAGGGAAGTAGTGCTGTCCAAATAAATAGATGAGCTAATTTACCTTCTTCAGCTACGCATGTTGAAACCAAGTTTAACCAGGAAGTGCAGTATCTTGTATTATATAATTAATACTCAGGATTTTATATGAATACTACCCAGGGTTTTGCAGTCGGGGTGATACCTCATCAAATCCTTGCCCTGACTTACACAGTATCTTCTTTCCCAGCGGATACCTGGAGATTGAATTTCATGGTGCAAACGGCAACTTTTTGCAATTTTTCAGTGGACTTCTGGTAGCAAACAAACAAAGTTCTTGAACAACTGCTCTTCAGAGAGACCCGTACACCATTCCCTTTAGCATACCAGAATATTTTTTTTAAAAAAAAAGGAAGAAAAAGAAAGAAAGAATATGTTACACTCATTTTTTCTTTGGACTTTCAACAGACTGGGGATTGTGACTATTTTTGTACCACATGCCTCGGGGTGGCAGTACTGATCTTCACGTCGCCATGAAAAAAAGAAGAGAGGTCATCAAAAGTAAATTTCTCAAATTCTCAGTCATCTGCCGATAAAACCACACGTTGTGAGATGTACAACCAATGGCCTAACTGTAAATTTATTCATTGTATGGGCCTAGAAACGTCCAGCTTTGTCTCACTGTTCTTTCACCCATGGTCCTCACAAGGCTACAAAGTTTTGTGCTCTAACAAAGTTTACACCAGTTTGAAGCATGGCAGACAATAATGGAAATTTTTCCTGTTTTCCTTCTTTCCAGAATGGAAATTTTTCCTGCTTGCTATTGCAGCCAAGTGGCCCAAATCCTGAACTTTTCAGAACTTCTGAGGGATCCAGCAAATTCTTCGCTATTGCAGTTTGGAGCAGACTAGATATTAATAAAGGAAACAATACCTAAAAGTTTACCCTCTGTGGCTTCCTCAACCACAAAAAAACCTGAACAGACCTCAAGAGTCTGAGTTCATGTTCATTCATTAAGTGTAAATATCAGGCCAGAAATCTAGAGAGAAATATGCAGATACCAGCAAAGGCTAGGAACAGCACATTCTTTGAAATGTCAAAGTTCTTACCGATTAATTATGCAACTATGGAAAACAGGAGAGCTTTGTTTGCTTGCACCTAAGAATAGCTGCTTAAATGACTGAAATAATAAAGAAGTTCTGCACCCCAAAACTTTTAGCCAAAAAAAAAAGAAAAAAGAAGAAAAAAATTTTAAAATATCTGATCTTCTCCAATAGTATTCTCTGAAATGAGAAAACTCGAGTGGTGGGGGAATCTTAACCCAGACCAAGCAAATTTTCCTGCTGTGAAAGTTGNAGAAAACTCATAGGGTGGGGGAACCTAAACCCTAATCTTAACCCAGACCAAGGAAATTTTCCTGCTGTGAAAGTTGGGTGAGTATTAGACAAACCCAGGAATCCATGTGGTTTCATTAATTGACCACATTGCATCATTACATGGATTCCATCAGGATTTTAAATTTTGTTTCCTTGGTTTGTCCAGGGACACGTTTGCATCCCTGGTTACTTGGTGAGAAAGGCAGAGTGATTTCCATTCACTCTAGGATAGACATTAGTAAATGAGAACACATGGAACAATACTGGGTGGTTCTTGTGTCCACAGCAGGAGCAAATATCTGCCCTGCACTGCATTCTGCCAACCCTCCTGATTCCTGGAGCAAGAACAGGTGTGTGCCACCCTGGCACTCTGTCATATATTCACAAGGCTTATCATCACTTATATTCCACATAAATATCATCTTTAACACACAGATTATATCTTATGCACAGCCAATTTTCGCTTTAAGAAAGTAAGAGCTGCTGCTTGAGGACCAGGGATTAACTGGGGCTGATCTCGTCTCTCCTTGCAGTTAACCTACTTCTGGCATAAATTCAGACATACAGCTGCTGCCTGTTCACAGTGCCAGGGAGTGGAGCATGGAATATTCCACATTCTGATCTGGAACACACCCAGATCACATTTTGCTTGGGACCTAAATTATATCTCACCTTCAGGAGCTCTGTATTCATCCCATTCTGTTTGGATTAGTGCAAAGGAATCCAATGCACATGCCCAGGCCACCAGGCACCATACTTTCCTAGTCACAGCTCACTAGATCAGTTTCTGCCAGCTGACTCAAAAGGAAGCTGACATTTGTCAGTTAGGTTTTCAGGTTAATATGAAATAGGCAAGTTGGACAAAAACCTTTGAACTTTTGATCAGCAGTGGAAACATGGTACTGAATTAGCACTAAATACTGATGGTCTTAAAGGAAAAAAGTGGTGGTAGACTGTTCTGGTCCAAGGGAGAATTCCAAGCTCGGCAGAAGGCCTTGAAAATGAAGTGAGAAAGATGAATAATGTGCAAGGGTTGGAAAGAAAAGCACATGGCTTAGAAAGCAAAAAGGAAAGGCAAGAAACAAACAGGAGCAAAGGTGTTCTGTCTTTGAGGAGAGCACTTCTCCCTAAATGTGTTTTTGAGCATCAGTTTTACAGATATTTCACCTGCAGAAAAAGTATTTGAACAGCAAATTGTTGAAATAGCAAGCTGGACAGCAGTGCAAGTATTTAAACTGTGGTACACATCACTTAGGCAGCAAGTAAGGTGGATTATTTCATCCCTGTTGTATATTTCAGGGGATTCTGATAAGCATCAAACAAGTTAGAAAGAAGGAAGATTATATTTTCCCAGACACTGAAAGCACACAATTTGGCTGAAAAGGAAAGGGACAAATCTTGCCTTCTATCACACTGATTTATACCTGGAGCAACTCAGCTGAAGTCAGTTTTCTCAATGGAAATTGAACAAGGGATATGAGACCAAAAAACTGCAACTAGTATTTAATGGACAGTTGACTTTCTGGAAATTGGATCTCCAGCAATGGAAACACTTAAGGGCAAGCACCTCACATGAATGTGTTACAGAGAACAGTAGCCCAGTGAAGATGATAAATCCCCAAACAAACTCAAAACCTGTCTGAAACCTAATGCTCAGCTCACAGTCTCTGGGGACAGTGCTCTGTGCAATGGTGAATATGCTCCAGTTACACACAGGCCCATAAGCACAATAACTTGCTCTCAGTGCAAAGAAAAGAGAAATACAAAAGTATTATGCAAGGCAGCAGTATGTCAGAAACAACAGCACTGCATACTCAGCAGCTGAGTTGGAAGCAACCAATGTATTCAACATTTGCTGTTTTTCTTGCTACTCTTGCACTTGTTCACATGCCAGGAAATTCTGAAAAGTCAACATTTCAGCACACCAACTCAGGAAGAAGTAGGAGCTGCACCACACAGACAAGTGATGGCAGGGATCTGGGAAGCAAGCCCTGCCTCATGTGCAGGCTTCATCAGCAGTGCTGCAAAGCAGTGTGACAGATGAGGATGTGGCACCCCACAGCATCTAAAATGAGCCCAGGAATGGTTCACAATGGGCAGACCTGGAGCTCTGCTCTGTCTATCCTGAGGCAAATGACACTTCCTGCCTCCACAGCCAACTATTATTTAAAATATTACACATCTGGCAGAACATTAATTCACAGGTTTATGCAATAATGACAATGAAACTTTCATCATTATGAAAGATAAATTATATATACATACATCATTATTTTCTTCTTTGAGGACTTGATATTTGGCAGAAGGAAAAAAAAATGAAAAAAATCCCAATGAAACAGAAAACTCCCTACATTGGTTGAACATTCTGAACACACCACATTAAGTAGTACCTTTGCAGTGAATTTAATGCCAAGTTGAGAAAACAGACTGCCCTACAGTCTGGGGCAATAAGAATGTAACTCCTTTGGTACTTAGTATCTCCTCATCACCTGTGCTGAATGAATTACATAGGCAAAAAGAGCAGGGAAATTGCCTTATTTCATGGTCTACTTAAATCTTCTAACAGGCACATTTTCTGAAATCCAAACAAAATTCTTAGATCTACCAAACACCTGAGTTTGTTTTCACTTTAAATGGGAGACGTGCTGTTATGCAAATGTAGCTCTATAGGTAATTAATGGATGTTGTGATAAAGCTGCCAGTTATTAATAAAGTCCTAAATAGAATCAGAAAACCATTTTTTTAGTGTACTGTGATTTTCTATATATGATCAGGCCTTGCATGTATATTCTTAGCTGAAACTATAAATAGCATTTAGTAAATGGGACAGGAAGTATTGTCTTATTCCGAGTTCTATTCTTTGGCTGTCATGTCCTTCGTTTTACTGTGTTCCCCCAACTTTGGGGATTTCATATTAATTCTAGAATAATCAGGTTTGACACAGAGGAAATGTTATCTCCCTCCTGCTTCATACTTAGAAAACAAATGAAGGTCATTTTTCTGCTGGACTGAACCTCGGTGACCCTCTTTATCACTCATATTGCACATTTTCCATTGCAAGTGCTTCCTGTTTTCCCAAAGAATATTACAGCACCAGAAGCCTTTCCCTCTGTGTACTGCTTTCAGTGAATCCAGATTAACACTGAAGGCAGGGATTTCTGCTGCTGCATTGAAGGGACAGACCAAGGCAGGCACAGGACGCCTCTGCTGCTCATTACACTGCATGCAAATCCAGTCTCCTCCTCAAAACAGCCGTGCATGGGAGTCCTCAGACTGGCCTACTCCATTTCTGAAGATTTTCCCCTTCGTTTTATCTGGCTTTTTCTGTTTTACCCTTCCTTTTTTTCACTTCATACTCTCCCTCTATTTTTCACCCTCGGAAAACCAGACATTCCTCCCACAAGCATCCTTCTATTAAGTGCCTGTCATATAAACCCTTAATCTCCTAATGTTGGCCCTGATTCTGCAATAAGGAGAATCTCTCTAGAGTCTAGGGAAAAGCATTGATGTCAACCAGCACAAAATGTCACCTTTTCTGTTTTCCCTCAAAACTTTTCCTGCTTCTACCAGGAAGAAAACTCAGATTTCAAACAAACCATCCACCATTATTACAGCAGATTTGTTTCAATCTTGTTTGTCAATGCCACTGATTCATTGATAATAGGCATGCTATTTTGTTGTTGTTTCAGATAGACGTACTGTGAACTTTATGCTGAATGAAGGAAAGTGGAAGAATTAAGAAAGCCTGGGACAATAGTGAAAAGAATATAAACAGACAAAGTTTTCTTTTTGTAACACAATGTATGTATTTGTTGTGACATGCGGCATCAGGAAATCATTTTGCAATTAGAGATTTCCATTTAAATCAAGAAGCATTTGTTAAATAAAAAGGTGGAGCTACAGACAACTAAATGAACTCCCACTTATATTGAGCTCTACCACTGCATCTCAGTTAATCATGGTGAAATGTGTAAGCTCCCTTAATTAGCATAGTCAGAGGGAACTGAATTTTATTTCACATCGACTTTTCTTTGGGCCTTGCTTTTTCTGCAGTTCTTTTCATTAAGGCTCTGCAGTATACTAGCTGTCAAGTCTGTTCCACAGAGAATGCAACTTGATTATTCATTTGCAAGTCATTCCAAAATAGATCATTCTAATGGATGAAATCTAAATATGCATCAGACCTGTTAACACCTGCGTTTATCAGTTTGGCTCTGTGAACAGCAGCAGACTCCACTGGTCCATGGCTAAACAGCACACTACATGGCCACACCATTTGTTTCTCCAGCTGTTCAGCGTGCCCATGCTAACCAATCTCAGTGCTGTTACTAAATATTGCTTTATTTGCTGTACAAAATCCCAAGCTGCTTCTCACAAGCCATCATGCACCCGATGCACCCAGTGGTACATGCAGGCCATGGTACACCCAGTGCACCTTTCCAACCTTCCTCACAGCTCCCAGAGCAGAAAATCACAGAAAACTGAAAGAATGCTTATTGAAAAACAAACAAAAATAAGTTGCTAATGCTTTGTCTGTTCACTTTTCCACATAAATCTCTGTTTGAATTTAAATGTACTTACGGTGGAAGGCCTCAGCCTCACTCTGTGTATCCCTGATATCCGAAATTCATCCAGGGCCTCCAGACAGACACAAACTCCAACAGAGGGAAGAAAACTGCTCTCCAGCCCCTGGAAGAGAAAGCCATATTTTTGCCTTCTATTTTCCAGAGACAACAAGAGGGAAACTGTTGGAGGTCAGGCTATTCCCAACTCCTGGAGCTGCCTAAGGAATGGGGAGGTGAGGAGAGCACGGAGGCACAGAGCCTGGCAGCCACTGTTGGAGTGTTGCCCCCAAAGCTTTGTGGGTTTGTTTCTCAGCTTCATGGAGGGCAGAATGTTTGCTAGCAAATATCCCAGTCCCAGGGAAGGGCAGAGAGCACGACACACAGGTGTCACAGTGGTGTGGTGACACCCTCCCACTGAACACATCACTGTCATACCATCTTAGGATGAAAATAAACACATCAGGGCTTACATCTGCTGTTGCCACGCTGTAGTCACTAAATTATGGCATCACACAGTGCATATTTATGGTTCTAACAGGCTTCCTCTGAATAAATAGGAACATTTCCTATTATGCATCTTGTGGATCAGAGTGCTGAATTTGCTTTTTGCAGCACCTCACATACTGGATTCCAAACACACTTGGCCTCTGTGCCTGTGTTAAGCTATGCTTGTTTGCCTCTGGGTTTCTTCACTTGGCTTGGAACTAAGTATTTTCCTACAATGCTCCCCTGGAAGTTACAATATGAGAGCACTCTGTCAAATGGCAACACCACCTTGCATGGGTTTTAGGTTTGAGAGACTGGCTGTTGGAGGAATTCATTATCTTCCACGACTTAGCCCAGCAGCCCCACTGCAGTGCCTGGCACATACAGCAATCTCACATCCTTTGGTGAGCCCTTGCACCCAGTGACCTCTTAAATCTTTTGGGGTTTAGTCCCTCTCTACCTCATTCCCAGTCCTGTTTCTCAGGGGTTGAGCAGGGGAGAGGATCTGACATTCCCTGTGGCTTTTTTGCCTTTTGAACATTTCATCCAACCAGCAATCAGCAATCTACAGATGAGACAAAGGCCACTGCAGGACATCCAGCTGGCACTTTATTTGAAAGTCCCTAAAATATGGACTGTATTTAAAATTGTTTATGATCTGTCATCAGCAAAATCTTCCTCTCCATGCACCTCCAGCCCTTTCCCTCTCCCTAGGCAGCCTGTGTGGAAGCTCCCAGCCCAAACAGGAATCACAGTCACTGCTGCAAGATCAAGCAAGCCCTGTGCAGAGAGCAGTTCCACTGCACAAATTCATATTTTACATCACATCAGGAGAACAAAAAAAGGGAGAAAAAAGGAGATGGAGAAGACTGCAGTTAGAGCCATTAATGTTTCATGAAACCTCTCACATCCTTGCTACAACTGACAGGATAAAAAAGATACAGTCATTAAAATTCAGATAACAGGATACTGCCTTGGTGTTCTTTATATTAAAATTCTGGGCTGAATTATTGCTTTGCAGAAATGTGTGTCTCTCTCTCTATTCTCTTACATCAGTGTCTCAGGAAAGACCTAATACTTCAGAATCAGCAACAAGAGCCTGTATTGCTCATGTAGTGTAGTTTGTTCTCTTATGGGGAAAGGTTTCTGTTATCTTACAGGAAGGTGACTGTGGAGCAAGATGTACATGTACATTTCAAGGTCATTTTTTTCCTTTTGTTAGCAAGAAATGTTAACAAATGTAAACACCAAAGTTGGAGAAAAAGACTGAAAATACTCATAGGTAAAGTTACCCTCTACATCTATAAGTTCTGGGAGATGTTTTGCAAAGGAAAAATTTAAGAACTGCAATTGGGACCCACATTTCCACGGTGTTATTCTGCATAGAGTAGTGTTTCCAAGGTGACAGAGAGGCAATGTAAATAAAAATCAGAATTTCTGAGCAGAACTCGAAACTTTTGAAGCTTTAATTTAATCTAGCTTTTATGAAAATATAAAGGTTTGATTTGGGTTTGTTTTTACACTATTCCCTTATGAAGTCTAGGAGAAAAAGTAAATGCTTTCTCACCATATTAAAAAAGCTTTACATAGCATTCATATTTAGAAGCAAAAAGATCGTGAACCCAGGAAGGGTTTTACAAAACTTATCTGGTGAAAATAGTTCTCAGACTTTGTTGAAAGCAAAGCAACATTAAGTTTTCCCATCCGTACTTTTTGGAGATTACTAAAATCTCTTTCTTTCTTAAGCACAGGGTTTTGGTTGAATGCTATAAAACACAACAACAACACACTATTTACATTCAGCTGGAGCCCAGGACTTATCCCACAGATGTAAACCCCCAGCTGATTCATTACCCTCCTGCTCACCCAACCCAGGCTCACACACCAGGCACTGATGGCTTTTCTAGTCAAGCATGAGCACTAATGAAGAAAGCAAAATTTGTTTAATGAAGAATCGAGCGCCCTTTGCCAAAAGATATAGAAGGAAATAATGGGGGAAAACCCTCAGAGTTCCCAGAAATTGGCCTTCCTTTATAAAAAATAGAATTATTTATTAGCCTGTGCAGCCTGCTTTGCTTTAGATAGGGGATAGACACAATTTCACTTGGTACCAGTGGAAATCCTGAACAGATGTCAAAAGGAAAAGAATTTAGCTGAGGTTTCCATATGAAACTCTTTAGTTGTATGTTGTCAACACTGAGGAAGGGCACGTGCAACTTTTAAGGTCACTCTCTGTAGCAAAGAGCATTTGGAACTAAGTGTGCACCTTTGAGCTGTCTGCCTTTCCTCCACTGGTGGCTCAAACAATACAGCTTGTTTGTACAGTGAGCAACAAACCCTATATATAAACTCCAAAATAACAAAAGCAAAGCACTTGTGTGACTTATGGCTGTTTCCTGGTGATGAACACGGCACATCACTGGTTCAGAAAGCTTTTGAAAACCAATGCCAACCCCTGAGTGCATGAAGTTCAGGTAGGAGTGATGAGGAAGGTCTCTCTGCTGAAGACATTTCCCATCCTCAGAAAACAGCACACCCTCCTCTGAGCTGGGACCAGCCGTCTTTTCAGTGGGCAGGCAACTATTTTGCTCTCAGTCCTTATTCAGAGGCTGCTTATTAGAAATTTATTTCCTTCCTTTAAGTATGGTGCAATCTAGCATTAGGACCATCCTAAAAAAAAGCTGGAATGATAAATGTGGCCTCAGACTCATGGAAGCCAATACAAACACAAACACTTAGTCTGATTTAAGGTTCACTACAAAGTGTAACATTTTCTCTATGGACCTTCCCCTCCCTTTAAGGGCTTAGATGACTTCTGAGTTGTAATCAGGGAAATTTATATTCTGTGCAATTCATATTTCTCTGAAACGTGTGCTTGAAAACATTTAAAAGAGTGTCTCTGAATAGATGAGAATAAAAAATATTTTCCGTTATACTGTGCACGTAATGTTGTTTATGCAATTAAAAAGGAAACTAAAATTTGATAGGATGTTAAATGTTTGAATTATTGAGAATGAAAAGCCTATTATTAAAATATAAAGTTATTGTTTTTTAAAGAAGTATGGCATAAATACACACTGAAAAGAAACTTTATCTTCTTGTTTACAGTAACCTGACATTTCTAGGTGGCTGTCCTTACTCTGTAGCCAGGCTCATGCACCAATGCACACTTGGAGGAAGTTGGCATTAGCTTGAAAAAAACTTCCTGAGACTACTAGAGTTCTGCCTTATCTTTGGAAAACACTTGTGTTAAGAGGGTGACAATGGCAGTACCTTTCTATTAACTTCTGTAAGATGTGTGAAGAGACACAAACATACTCATAGACTCTTCCACGCTTTGTCTCTCAAGATTGCACTCATCTGGATTTTTCTTCAAATCTCAGCTCACCCTCTATTTTTGCCAATGCAACCTTCCAAGAATAAATAATAAATCTTACTGCAGTGAACCTTTAAAAACCAGAAACTAAAAATGTGATATTTGAAGATCTCAGCAACTTCAAAATTGACCTATATCAAAATGACAAATTCAAGTCTACATGTAGGGACCAAAGAGTGTTTGAATTATCATACTTTCCCTGGAGGTTGTATAGAAATAATAAATTAATTTCTTGGATCAAAACCAAAGATCTGGTGAGGTCTTTGGGAGTCCCAGGGGTCCACAGCTGCACACTGACCACAGGACAGCATTGGAACTGTCAGCAGGACATGACATACCAATCACTAGTAAGGGGCTGAGACAGCTGCTACTCACAAAAGCAGGTTTTATCAATGAAAGGAAGTCAATAAATCCATATATACTAATGTCTCTTTTGGATGATTCACAAGCACAAGTCTTTGCTATCCTTTTATCCTTAGAAGGATAACCCTAAAGGGTAGCAAAGCGATTTTGAAGGGATAACCCTTTAAAATAAATCTGAAGTAATGCTTTGTTGTGGTGCAAAATTAGGGTTTTCTAAAGTTGTTATGGTTTTTTTGCTGTTTGTTTGTAATGGTTCAACCCTGTAACCCCTCATCCCCAATCCCCATGGTCTTTCCCTGAAACAAATCCTGTCAATCACACTGTTAACCACACCCCAGGCCAGAACAGTTCTAGTAAAGACCCCAAGGTGACTCAGCAAGGTATCATCTTCCCCACTCCCCTTTCTTTCCCTAGATGGCTTTGCCCATTGTCCCCTGTTCTTGGTCACACCCCCCTTACCTGGGATTGGCTGTAAGAAACTCCCTTACCTGGGACACGCCCCTGATATATAATGGGCTGTCTGTGCCCCAAAAAGTCACTCTGGCTTGTGGGAACCTGGGACTCTGGCACCTGGAACACTCTGGCTCAGGATTTTCCCTGGAATAAACATCTTCAACCCACACCAAGAGTCCTCTCCTTCCTTCCTCGCCTTCTAACTAACACGTTCCAGCCTGAGGCTCAGACCCACGAAACATCAGAGGCACCAAACCTTCATCTTATGTTGAACCTGAGCAACAGCTGGTGAAGCAGCACAGGAAATCGATATAATGCTTGACTAATAATAATAAAGAAATTTCTCTCTGATCATGGGCTACAGACCCCTGGTAAGACTCATTGTGTTCTGTGTTTTAGAAACAACAAATGATACTTGTTAAATACTTTTATATGGATCTCAGCCTGCAGAGAGGCACATCCCTCAAGAGATAGCCAGGAAACACCATGGTGTCTGTCCCAGGTGTCTGTCCCACGTCCAAACTTCTTGGGTATTTCTTCTGCTCAGGCCAAAGTCTGACCAAACTCCAAAGCAGAAAGAAAATGAAGAATATATTTTAGCCTTACATATGTATCCGGTTTTTTCAGTTCAATTCCTGCTGATTTCTCCTTTTTTATCAATTTAAGGGTTTCATTATGTGGCAGGAAAAAATATCAAATAAATCCAACCCTCTGCCTCTTATTGTGGAAGACAAACAAAGCACCAACACTCACTGTGAGACTCAGAAACAGGAGTGGTCACTGCACTGAGATAAACTTTTCCCTTTGCTTTTCTGTGCCCTAAGAAAGTCACAAGAGCCGCCTCAGGATTTGACACAGCTTAAGAAACACAAGGTCCTTTTTTTTATAGGCATGTGCCTGTCAATTCTGATGCAGGCAAGGAAAAGCTAGAAAAGTCCAACCCTTGTGTATGGCCGTGTATCATGCTGCTGTTGAGGGAAACAGAGAACTTTAAAGCAGGGAAATTGGAGCTGAACAGGGAGAGAGGGAAATGCAGTTCAGCCCACAAAATATGTTCACAGTGGAGGACTTGAGACTATACAAATTATATTTTAAAACTTCAGAAGAAAAATCTTCCTGCTTTGTATTTTTAAAAAAAATTGAAACATCACAAGAGACCATCATGTGGGAAAAAAGCAAGGATTATCACGCTGATGCATATACTAAGTAGGTATTTTCTGACTTTCTTCATTTTATAACAATGCTGTAGAAGAGACACAGCTCTGTTAAAAGCATTCCCATCATATCCCCTTGTATTGCCATGACTTATTCATGGAAAAGAAAAACTAAAATCTGTACAAGTGACTCCCAGTCTTCTGTCTTCCTAAAAGAAGGTTATAAAACTGCTTGATTACAACTACCAAGGAACCTATATGATGTTTCTGAAAGTGGCAGTTTGTAAGGGACATATAAAACACTGTTAAAGAACAGAGACATATCCTCGTGTGCTCTGAAAACTCGAGGTTTTGCATGTTGACTGACTTCTGCAAAGCTTGAGGGTAAATTTTTTAATTTCTTTTTTGGATGTCGACTCTTGCCTGTTCAATAATATGCACAAAATCCTCAGCTTTGGTAAAAAAAATAACATTTCCTAAGCCCTGCCACTAGGCATTGGTGGGAAGAAGAATTAAAAGAGCCGGAGCAGTAAATTGGTCTCTGCTTACCTGCAGGCTTTCCCGGGACAGCAGTGTCCCCAGGGACCATGTCTGCAGGTGTGTCAGTGGGACAGACACACCCAGCCCGAGCCACAGCTTCCTCTGGGCTCTACTGCTGACACTGAGGAGGAAGGGAAAGGCAAAGGACTCCCACCTCTAGCCCTGGTATAACTAATCCTTCTTCTCATTTTCCTTTCAAGTCAAAAGGACAGCAAGTGGTGACATTTAAATGCCATTCTGCCTGTTTATAGGATATTTTCCTGGCACACAAGAAGGAAGAAAGCATAAATGTGAACAGGCAGGAATTGAAAGAGTGTGTTTGAAAGCAGGATGTCCCTGTCTCCTAGGTCCTTAAGTCCCTTGTGCTTTCAGATTCCATGGCTTGCTTTTGCAGGGGTGTGACCGGAGCAGCTTTGCCCCTGTGGGCCAGCCGGCTCTGTGCCATCCCACACAGCCCACAGCAGTGGCTCAGACAGCTGAGTACACCTCTCAATTCAACCAAAAGTGTCATTTGATCCCTCCACTCCTCAGACACGGAGCAGTGTGTGCTCACTTCAGAGACCCCCTAATCAACTCTCCCCAGTAACCCAGCAGTCTGAAAGAGACTTATCTTCCTGTCTGAAGTCCCCATCTGCCAACTCTACAGTGCAGCCTGTCCATCTGTGACTCTCACTATTAGCTCATTCAGACAGCCACTTATTTGGAAAAATACATCAAGACACTAGAGACAGGGAAAGTGAAATTTATCTTAAAAAAAAAAAAATAAATAACCAAGCAATGCGTAAATATGACTGAGGCCAACAGCAGAGTAAGTGAAAATGCAAGCTTCACATTTGTTTCCCCAGAGAAAAGTGGAAGAAGGAAAAAGAAGTGTAATCTATTACAGCAAATATCTAATATTCTCACCTCCTTCAGTAGCAGGAATGATCCAGCATTATCTCTCACGAGGAAAAAATTGAAATAAGACCAGCTATTCATTCGTCCTCTAGAGTTTGAAATATCAGCTCTCTTTCCCCAGCTAAACATTCACCACTGCTGGTTTTCCACCACTGAAGCTGCACTTCCAATGGAGCATTAAGGGAAACACAGTCACCAGAACCAACTACTACTACAAAATTCAGCTATGCTATTGCTTCCCTGTAGAAGCTTTGATGGAAAGGGTGCTGCAGCAAGAATCTTTGGGGTCTGGCCAAGTTCTTCCAGCTAGTTTGGCCAGCCCCCCATTAACAGCCCTTTTATTGCTGTGGTTATTAGAGTTGAGTGGATTAGGGAGGTGATGGTGTATGTTCATGGAACATAACTGCTGGTCTCTAGCCTCCCTGATAAATTTTAATCACCCAGTCCCAATGTGCTTCCTCTCCAGTCTTTCAATTCTAGATTTATCCCCTAAAATTGCTTTCCTTGGGACTTTTACAGCTAGCTAATTGACTTTCTATTCCTTCTTCTGCACTGTGCATGAACAAGGTCTCCTCAGAGCTTTGCTTGCAGCTCTTTCCTTTAATAAAAGTACAGTATTGTATGCATAAGCCACCTGTATGGAAGGTTCACAGAAACCACAACAGTATCTATAGGGGAATAATCATTGAACAAATACTGAGAATCTCTATAAGAACTTAACTTCATATGGAAATACCTGAGACATATGGCTAGGGAGGAATGGACTGTCATAGGCTGAAATGGCAAAGCTTTAAGAAAATTGCAAAAAATATATTTTCTCTTTCTCCTTTTCTCTTCTTAAGTCTTTTCTCCTCTGTTTTAATATTTGGTTACTTGTGGGACCTGTGTCCACAAAAACTTGGATTTCCCCACCCCCCTCAATTTATTTTAAAAATTTCCATTTTAGAAATGTTATAGAAGTTAACATTGATTATTAGAAGAATTTTGATCACAGGTAGATTTGTTGTTTTGTGGTTGTTGATGAAGAGGTGAGTGTCCAGGATTCTATGAAGCATCCTGGTGCTTTCCTGCTGTGGACAACAATATTATTATGGAGTGGATTTCTGTGGGGAGAAAGGGAACGGAACAGTAAAAGCAACCCATGCTATCGGGGTGAAACATTACATATGTTTCTGCATATGCATCCAGCAATGAAAAACTATAAAAATGCAAATTATTCATTCACAATTACACAGTCATCATTACATTTCAGAGCCAGGGAAGGGAGGCCATTCCTTATGCCTTTCCAAAACTTATTTCTTTGAATGTCATTTTACATTTTGGACACCACCTCTGCATCCACAAAAGCTGGGCACCACTACCATACTTGGCATCAGACACACTCTGTGTGTGCTTACATGTCTTTATGTAAGTTATAAAAGTATTTTTGATCTGGAATATTGTTCTAGATCTGTGTTTTAATTCCGTGACTACAAAATAGATTTTTCTCATGGATTTTCTCTTGGCTTTTTTTTTTCTTTCCACTGATCTCAGAATTACATAAAACCAACATTTTGTGTGGTATTTGGGCCTTTTTATGTCTTAGCATCGTTCAAAAGAAGAAACTTAAACTGCATGTGATGGAAAGGTGAACCACTGAGAAAATGCTCTGCTGCTGCCCCACAGAGGTTCCTGCACTGCTGCTCCAGCTGTCTTTTAACTCTGAAGGAATGGTTGAGGTAGATCTTACTGACGTTTTCTTCAAATATTGCCATTCAAGATGAGGCCTGACACCGATTTTAATTTGAGAGAAAATTGTACCTCTGGCACCAGGTTCTCAGTTCTGAACATCTGTGCAAAGGCTTCCGAGCTCTGCAGGGGCATCTGAGTTATTTCTAATGACCATTTACATGTCCATTTACAGTTTTCTATTACAGCTGTTTTCTCAAAACACCTGAACTGACCACGAGGCTTCCAGGGAACTAGATACTGACAGATTACTTTTTCCTTCTAGTAATAGTTTTTAATGCCTCTGGAGTCAGGAAACTTGTCTGCTTACACACTCAGGTAACAGATTCCTTTTTCAACAAGTGTGGTCATTGCAAGCCTCAAAAAAAAAAACCCCACCAAAACAAACAAACAAACAAACAAAAACACAAAAAAAACCCCAAAAAACCAACCAACCAAAAAACAACAAAAAAACCCCACCAAAAAACCTCAAAAATGTCTTCAATATGCAGATACAGCAGAGCTCAGTGACAGAGAACAGCTTTGCTTGCTGTCAAATGGGAGAGTGGGCACTTCCCTGGGAACACTGCTTTGCTCAGTGCTGGATGAGAGACAGCCCATTGGTCAGGAGGTAGAGAAGCAAAGGGAACAAACTGATTGAGGTATGGGCTAGTATGAAGATGTTATCCCTGTGTGTCTGCCTCCCAGTCCCTCATGCATCAGGCAGACACACAGGAAGGAGCTGTAATAGCTCAGAAAAAATCTCAATTTGTGCCAGCAAAAAGCATTCAGGTACGCATTTACTTTAAAAAGACAGCTCCCTCTCTGCTCCACACTGTTTCCCCCCACAATACCAGAAAGATTTTTAAGCCTTTTTTTTCCACTCATGTGCTGCTATTTTAGTAATTAATGTATCTACCATAGCAACGCATTTCAAGCTCGAATACGTATAGTACATTTATTGTTCTTGGAAACACTCTCAGACACACAGTTCAGCTACTTATCTTTCCTATATCGTATTCACAACAGATGTTTTTCCTCTTGTACAATAATTACTTGTACTCTGTTCCCATTAGGTATGCACAGAGAGAAAAATGATATGATTACTATTTAGTCACTTTTAGCATGAGTAGCCTGGAGGGCTATATTTTATGACACATCTCTAATCACTGTACATGATAAAATGATACAGAACAAGCCTAGAGTTGCACCTAACCATCTACCTATAGACAGAATTTTTGAAGGATGACCCTGATGTTCAATTACTGCTCTGGAAGTCAGCATTGATATCCTGCTCCCTTGCTTGCTACAGGGATAAGTAAAATCATAACAGCTATTTTAGGCTATTAAAAGAGTCTCTGGAGGAATTAAAACTACAAAATGGTCTGTCAAAACCAAATTCTGTCAAATTGGTGTTAGTCAACTTTTTCTGAGCTCATTCTTCCCTTGTCAGCAGTCTGAAGGGGCTGCACGGAGTTTCCTATTTAGTCCAGTGCTTTCAGACATTGAGCCCCTCCCTTTCCAGCTCTCTCCAGCCCCTCTAGTTGGCCACATTTATGCCACATCTTTGCTACCTGTTTCCCTGTAAGATCCTACATGTCAGATGCAGCTGTTTAGGGTGGGATCTCTTGTCATATGTCTGTGGTGTGGATCCTGGAGTGGCCCTGTGTTATAGCAGCCCTCTTGTTAGAGGGTAGAAATGAGCCCAGACACAGACTTTCTGTTTATCACAGCATGAAAAGGGTCCTGGTTTAGTCCTCTTTACAGCCCAGCCATCCTGACTCCAACCATTCCCTGACTCTGCCTGCAGCAAGTTCCTACTGTAGGTTTCCCTTGCAGCCTCTCAGTGCTGGTGATTTCCTGCTGAACTCTGACTGCAGGGATCAGTTTGCAGACTGTGACTGCAGCTTTTACCCGGCTAGACTGTGGCTGCAGGTTCCAACAATAGGCTCTGACTGCACACCCAGACTGACCTCACAGCAGGGATTCCCTCTCCTCAGGATTCTCCTTCTTCTTCATGATCCTCTGGTTCCCTCTTCCTCAAGGCCCCTCCTCCATGATAATTCCCCCTCTCCAGCTCACACTCCTTTTATCACACTTACCTGTATTGGCTACAGCTGTGACTCATCAGGGGCAAGGCTGTATTGGGTAATTAACACAGCTGTTACTTATCAAGGGTGAGGTCACCTGTATTCCCTTCTCCTACAGCCCTGCATGGCAACCAGTGCCAGAGCTGCATTAGAAACCAAACTCAGTTCAAGCCCTGTACAAGACTCACTCACACCTTGGGCAGTTTTTCAGTCAGGACACACACAGTGCATCCCACATCATACAAAGGAAGCTTCCAGTGAGTGCTTTTACCTCAGCCTATCTGAGTAGAGATGTTTCTGCCGTAACATAAGTATGAGTCATATCTTACTTTTATCATGAGGGACCTACATCAGCTTAAAAAGGGAAGACCTTACTTGACACTGCTGATTTCTGTACAAGAAAAAAACCCTAAAAGGTTTCTTTCCTTGCAGGGAAAAAAAAAAATAAATAAACACAAGCATACTTTTTACATATGTCAGAAAGAGCACATAAAATGAAAATATGTTGTTTTCCCCTAGAATATCTAAGAGAAAAGTGATTAATGTGTTGGAACTTATGGCACAAAGAAGAGAAATTTGAAGGGTTGCTAATGTTAGAAAAAGTTATGGCAACTCAGAGTCCCTGAATGCATGGAAGAAAAATAGCAGTGACATCATCCAAATGTGTTGCAAGTTCTTCAGGAAACTGAACTTAAGCCTTTCACCCTGGGATGAAAACCTACAGCTTCAGCTAAAACCTTGGCTACGTACTGCCTGGGGCATAGATCCTGTGCATGTGTGCAGTTCTGGATAGCATACCCTCCTCTCGAGGGATGGAATCAATGAGACACGTCCACCCTCCCTTCAGAGACAGAAAATGGGTGAGAAAGGTGTTCCAGCTCATGAAATATTGCAGACTCCAAAGGAATTCCTGGGGATGTCAGAAAATTTCAAGAAAGGAGCTAGACTCAGACTCTGAGCTCTGAAAGTCATTTTGGCAGTTTGAGAGCTCTTCTACAAACTGTTCCTGAATGCCTGTTCTCCTCATGCAAAACAGGGTGGGTTGTATCATGGAAATCACCTGACACTTTTCCAAGCGTTTTGGAAATGGGCATATCTTTTGATACCACTCAAATAAATCATAAGGTATTTAGCAAGGATCTGGTAACTAGAAAGTATGATCAGAGGAACAGAAAACGTCTTGAAAATTGGGTGTTGGTTCAGAAAATACAGACTGGTAGGGAGAAATAACAATGTAAAATTTCCATGTACCTGCATGTCTCACTCTTTGCAAAGAGAGAAAACCCCACAGATTCATCTATTCTAGGGCTACTGTCAATGGCTACGTTACAAAAGGTCACCATTGATTTCCAGAAATATTACACACTTGGCTCCTGTGACACAGGCTCCTCCATAGCATAAATAACGATGTTTGTGCCCTGGAGCTAAGAACCCGACTGATAAAGGATATTTGATGGCCACCATACCAGAGACATTGAGTTCAGTGTGCAAACTTGACAGTCCCCAGGCCAGCAGTGTGCAATCCTGAGCTCTTCTCTCTCCTCTTCCCTCCCCTGTGCAATGAAGGAGAGCAGACAGTGACAAATAAGACAGGGAAAGAGCTGCTTGTGTCACTGTAGGAAGACATAGGTGGTTTTAGCCATCCTGTGCTGTTTGCCACAGCTCAGGTATAATGTTATTTTTAAAGACTGGAGGTGAGTGTTTTCAAGGCCACCAAGGCCACCAAGGTCAGTGACAGGCTGACCTCTGTGCTGCCACTGAGAGAAGAGCTCAGGTGGTGGCCCTGGTGTCAGCTTCTGCAGCTGTGCACTGAATATATCCCCTGAGTCTGAACCCTTTTAGAGGCACTAATTCCAAAAGAGAAGTGTGTTAATGGATACTTAAAATACTGCCAAGTCCTTCAAGTACATACTTGGAATATTGGCCAAGACGGGCGGAAAATGCTTCTTTTCCCTAATTTCAGACACGTTGCTTTCATTTTGAGTGTCTGGTTTGAGATGTCTTACCCCCTCTGACCTCTATTTTCTCCAAAATTTCAAAATCATAGATTCAAACCAATCCAGCTCTAAAAAACTCCAGGGCTGTTTATGCAAGGACTTCCCAGATGAAACTCCTGCTACCTTTACAAAGTGCATGAGGGGCAGACAGGCACTCACTGGGAGAGACTGGCCTCCCAGTCTTCTCTGTCACTTCACATCCTAGAAAACTATTGTGATGTGACACAGAGAACTTAAAATAACAACTAATTCCATTTAGAAATAACTGCATTATTCATCACACATTTTCTGGGGTTTGTCCTTTTGTTTTTAATAGTGAGGATAGTTGCATAAATATTGCAATGTTTGTTTCTCGATTAATTTTTTTCTTGGCAGTTTATCCCTAATATACATTGATGTAACTAAAGCTATCAATTAATTTATTAGATTTGTTCAGCTTTCTTTTTCTTGAAAAAAAGAATAATGTTGGGGGATATGCTTGTTATTCAGCAGGATTTGCTAATATTTTATGTTTGCAATTTTCTTCACACAGCTTTAATAAGCTTTTTATGTTTAAAATGGAAACAATACTAAACCTATTTTATCTCAAAGTATAGGGTAACCAGATAATCTTTTCTTTCAGTTCAACGGGATGGAAGCAATTCAGTTCTCACATTGTTGCTTTTTAAGAGGAGAACTAAGGAATAGGAACAAAAGATCTTTAAAAAACAAACAAACAAAGTCCTACCCTACCTACAAAGAAGGGAGAAAAATAAAAGTAAAAGCATTAGGAGCAACAGAACCTCCAGAAACAAACTTTTCCTTCACATTTCTTTGATGCCCCAATCTTGGCTCCCACTGATTTTAGTCAGCAGGCGTTGAGTCACTCTAAAAGTTTCTGAAATAGCTGCACTTGTCATCCTTCCCATTTACCCTGTAAAGTTTTATTTTGACCTCTGTATTACAGATCATCTTGGTGTCGGTTGAGCACATTCAGCGCCCTTGTCACAAGTCTGCTGCCAGGGTCTGGTGCAGGGGTGTTTACTTTCTCAGACTGGAGTAGGTGACATTTTCAGCCAAACAAACTAAAAAAAAACCCAAAAGCAAATAGAAATATTCTCTCCAAGCTTTGATCCATCATGTTAAGCTTTGTTTTCATTTCCAGACACAAAACCACCACGCTCTGGCAGCCAGGGGAAGGAGGAAACACAGTACTAATGAAAACATCTTCTTACAGCATTGTCACAACAAATTTCTCACCAGCGTCTGCCCCAGCCCCCTTGATCTTTCACTGAGTGCTCCTTCTGCTAAAACTGATTTATTTTTTCATTACATTTATTATTTCTCAAATACACCACTTTCATATCAGGAACTCCATTAGCCTTTAGAAAAGCTGATTTTTTTATTTTTTTTACAGTGCTATAATAGCAGATTCCATTTTATGTGGTCTAGATGGTGAGATTTTACTTTGTTGCAAAGACAATATATTTTTACAGAGTTAATGCTTGTGAAGAATTTGACTTTCTCTCAAAGGCTTACTCTAGGAAGTAGGCATAGATCCTTTTATTTTCAGTGTTAGCAGTGAAGCATAAAATATGATGATGAAATAGCAACAGTTTATTTCTATGTCTATCATTAAAAAAGAATCTCTAATGAAGTAAAAAAACCCCATTTGATTGGATTCACTAAGGTCCAACTCTAATCACCTGGCCACCTCTGATGCTCAATACCACATTTAATCCATTTTACTGTGACAGATGCCTGTTGTGTATACAAAAAGGTGCAACATCACGGGTTTTTAAAAGCATGTGCAACACAAAATAAATCTGACCTAATTTACTGCTGTAGAAATCATCCATTTATATAGAGAGATTCGTAAATTTGATTGTGGATTTGTGTTTTTATTTAATTCATGTGGTGATTTAAAAATAATAAGAAGAAACTATATCCCATTTGCAGGTGACTAATTCGTGACTTCCCCTCAAAAATGAAAGCTCCTCCCATTCTCCACCTACTGAATCCATAATGTTAAGCAAATGCCACCCCAGAGGCACAAAAATGCATTGGTGTGCAAGTGGGTGAAACTTCTATTGACACAAACAAAATTTCTGACATCTAAAGGCAGGATTTAGCCCAGGGTACTCAGTGTGTGACAGATCATTTATTCTCATGACAATGAGCTGATGAAGGAGAAAAGCTCTTAATGTGACACAGCAAGCTTAAAGAGCAGGAATGGGAATTCAGGAAGCCATTCAATTGCTTTTTTGAAGTTACTCCTACATTTCAAGTCTGTGCTCAGCATGGTGGTCCCTGCTCCCTCCAGTCTCCAACAAGAGCTGATTTGTCCTTCAGCTATAACTTCAGATGTTGGAGGGGCTATTTTTAGGCTGTTAAGCTCTTCAATTCACAAGCTGTCTATGCAGGCCCATTAAAAAAAAAAAAAAGAAAAAAAAGAAAAA
>VXBB01014868.1:231313-245499 GCA_013399915.1 Illadopsis cleaveri
AGAAAAAAAAAAAAAAGAAGAAAAATAATCCAGAAGAGAAGATAGAGAAGCTGCAAAAGAAGGAAAGAGAAGAGACCAGGCAAGCCTCGATTTCTCAGACCCACACCACATGATAAATTGCAGAGAAGTACCTTCATGATCACATTCTACATTTCTTCAAAATTTCATGTTAAATGAAATAGTTCCGTTAATATATTGGCCATTTTGAATTTTGAATTATGGAGTCTTTCTTCGTTAAAGCATAGTGCTTCTGCAGCTTGCCAAGGAACCTCAGCTTTGGAGACAAAGTGTTCTTGCAATAATATTAGGAGGAAGCTTTCAGCCGTAATCCCAACAGAAGAGACACACAAAATCCTTTGCATCTTGTTTAATATCTTTTTCCTTGTCCATGCATGCACAGAACAGGCTGACAACCTGGGTTAGATTAGTCAAATGAAATAGGAGATGAAACAGGTGATCTGTGAATTTCACCTGATTTTAACAACTTGAATCCAACGAGGGCAAATCACTAAGTCACAAACTCTGCTGCCTTTCCTGCAAATTTCAAAGCCCTGCACTATCACAAACTGGTTAACATGAGCGAAGGATACAGATGCCTGTTCAGAATATCGGTCAGAGATTGAGCCTTACCCTAATTTTCTGGGAAAATTAAGCCCGGGAATAAAATGAAGATAAAAAAATAAAATTCCAAGCAGATGCAGTAGAAAAGAACAAGACGGAGTAAAGGAAGAGAAGAGGAAGAAAGAATGGCCCAATTTTTTTCAATTATTTTTTTTCCACTTAGCATAAGTAGACACTATATTCTGGTGGAGTAGCATGTACTTTGACAATAAATTGGCAAAAGATACTGAAGAAAGTAAGGAAGGGTTGAATTATCAAAAAACCCCAAACCTCACAGTCTAGTTTTGATACCAAAAAGATGACAAAAATTTCATTACTAAAACATGGACACCTTCCTTTTACTTTCTCTGGGGGCAATTCAGACCTTAGCAGAACAGTTCAGAAAGCTAAAAAAAAAAGACTTAATTAGACTGTATCACTAATTAGTTTTCATACAAGTCACTAGGATGGAGTGGAGAAAGTGAGCTACTCCTAAAAAAAAAAAAACTGCAGAGAAATTACACAATTTCCTTAAAAAAGGAGTGTCTGTAGCTTCCAAAACACAATCACAGCTGACAGAAATTCTCACCTCTACTTGCAATCTCACCAGAGACCAGCGACTGAGAAACCACCACAGGAAACTTCTTACTGCCCTGTGTCAAAGTGATCTCTTCAGATTTAGAATGAGCACAGAGGCTGAACTCCTGTGAGGACACTTCCACTAGCACTGCTCAATGTTTTAGGTGGTG
The DNA here is from genome assembly GCA_013399915.1 of Illadopsis cleaveri. Lineage (NCBI taxonomy): Eukaryota > Metazoa > Chordata > Aves > Passeriformes > Timaliidae > Illadopsis > Illadopsis cleaveri. The sequence goes on from VXBB01014868.1 coordinate 232,663, forward strand.
TTCTGGAGAGAGCTGGGAGGTTTTGGTCTCTCTTACTCCCAGAATGGCATTTTCACCCACCAAAATAAACATGGACAATAAAATCAATGAACTAAAGCATTTCCTTAAAATGCTCAAATATCTGCATCAACTCAAAGACATGCACAGTAAAGGAAGAATTTTTATTTGACAGCTGATCAGCAGGGAAGAACCAAATGGCCAAATTAATGATAAATATCATTCAAGAGCCCAGTTGTTAGGGCAGGCATGAAGAGGTATCATAGGTTACAATGAGCAGCCTTAAATTTTGAAGCCTACAGAGAAAAGAGAGTTGGAAGGTTTGTCAGGAAGAAAGGAAAATAAAGAATGTGGCAAAGTGCTGTGTAAAGGCAGTAAGTTGGAGAACACCAGAAAGGTGGCACAAAACAATGCTGACAGGATCATGCTGGGAGCCAAAGACCCAGTGTCACTCTGAAAAACACCCCCACATCTGGAGGAATTTTAACCTAATGGTCAAGAATGGAAATTCAAGGACATCCTTAGTTCTTCAGCAACACCTTCAGAAGCCAAACAACATAGAGGCAGAAGAAGAACAAAGAAGCAAAAAGTGAACTGCTCTGGTTTTATTTCTGTAAGGAATTTAAGACCCCTAGTCATACTGCCAGTTATACCAACACAACTAATGACAGTTCTGCATAACACCCAATGTCCCCTCCTTGTCTTTCTCTCTCTCTCTCTCCTCCTCTCATTCTAAATATTATTTTTTTTTAAGTTGAAAGATGTTCTGGACTTGACACCAAATGTTTCATGCGTCAGGAAAACATAGATAATGCAGTGGAGTACTATGGTAGCATGAACTGTTAGAGAAATCACAGCTGCTGGTCTTCCCTGCTCATCTAGACAAAAATGAGGTCTTAGGTACATTCTTGATGGCAACCAGAGGTTTCAGGAGAGGCATTGAAATGTGGATATCACATGCCATGTCAGTTCTGTCAGCACATGTTAAATAATGCTGTATCCCCCATTCATTTTTCCTTCATATGTTGAAACTTCTACCACCTTGGCATTTTCTCCCTAAAACTTCCTCCAGAGAGCTGAAACTAAAACATGGAGCAACAGTGGCTATTGTAGCTGTCAAGCTATTTTGACAACAAAACCAGAATCTCATATATCAAATAATTGCCAATTAACCTTCATTGCTTTTTTGTTTTGCTTGTTTTGCCTTCCAGTACTGTTGTCCAGGGATAGGACCTTTAGACCTGAGTAATCTTTTCTGATTTTCAAACAAATATTAAATCCTAGGTGTGTATAAGACTGAATTTTATTTTTCCTCCTTCCTCACTCACTGTCTTTGCCTTTTGAAGCAATGCTGAGCTGATATTCCAGCTCCCAAGCACAGCAGCACAAGTAGCACACCAGCATTCCCTCTGTGAGGCCACAGGCCATTCCTGCATCCTAATTTCTGCTGTCTGAAACAGTCAAGCCCATCAGCTTGTGAAAGAAGGGAAATGAAAGAATATGAAGCTACTGTGTCAGAAGGTCCTACAAGATAAAGGGTGAAGTATTAGATGAATTGCCAGGTTAATTCCCGTAATTCAGTTTTGCCTCTGCATTCTGGACTGTTTCAGTGATTCTGTTCTCGTCCTAACACAGGAGGAATACATCCTGCAGTTCTTAGCTACACTCAAATCTGAATTTAGGAGTATGGAGAAAAGAAAAATGTGCCAAAGAGAAGTGTCTGAGATGTAGAGAACAGCAAGGAGAGTATGAAGATGCTCTCACATCCATGCTGTCATTTCTGTCTCAGTTACAGACAGTACATCCCAAACAAAATCACGTACAGCCAGCTAAGACTTCACTTAGGGAATCAGTGTCACCAGCAGATGGGACTGGCAATTCTCCATCAACCCTGAGTCATTTTTCATTGGGTTTGGAATGACATTGACTTTACATCACATTGATCTGAAGGAGGAGCCTCTGCCCTCCCAAATAATCCTCATCATTACACAGAAGAAAGCTCACAGGAAAAAAAGATGAAAATGATATGGCCAAACTTTGTTTTGGAATAGAATAACATTAATATTAATAATATTAAGCTTCTGATGGGGCACATTCTCTTACTTTATGAAGGAGTTTAATGAACAATAAATAAATGGGCTACATGAAAGCATTCTCAAGTTAATATTGCTTTTCTCCTGCTAAGTCTGCTAATTATGGCAGCTGTAATTTTTCCATTAACTGAGAACATGAAGTCCTCAAAACCAATGTTGAGTCAGTTCTCTGAACTGCAGCAGCTCCTCAGAAGTGCAGCACTATCAGTGTCCTCACTTTGCAGTGAACACACTGGCAAAGGGCTGGATTTCTGTGTCTGACTGTGAATTCCTTCCCTGACAAAATGTTTTCAGGAGTGACCAAGCCTCTGCCATCCATTTTCTGCTAAAAGGGACCAACCTGGGCATTTCAATTTCCACAAGAGCACTGCAAGTAGCGTGCAAAGGTATAAGAATGGATCATTAGCCAGCTACCAGAGGTTATGGCTTATTCTAAGTTTCATCTTATGAGTATTTGAAGCAGTAAAATTCAGAAGTAACTGATCTAAGGAAGGTACACAGGCAAAGTAAGTTATGTTATCTGTGCTAATCCCTAGGGAGAAAAACTGCCCCATACCATCACATTAAATATTTAAAGCCACCTCCCCATGATAAATTTGCATCAGGTCCAATGTATTACATGTCACTCCTGAGAGTTTGTCAGCAAACCCCAACAAATGGGTTTGCACTTTCTCATCTATTCTTAGCCCTCTTGTTTATTTATTCTTACATGTACAAAGATGTCTACAAATCTGAACCCACTCTGTCAACTGGGCTTGTATCTGCAGGATACATGCAAAGCTAACTTCAAAATGAATTTTTAATCATTTCTTTTTAAGGCTGAGAACAGAATGGATCATACATTGAATATGTTGTAATTTTCCAAGTTCTTCTGGTATGTTTTTCAACTCTGAAGTGAAGAAATAGGATATTTCTCAGCCCTTAGTTCTTCATCTTCAAAAATATGAAATTCTCCTTGAGAGAAGGGTTGTTTTGCTACTGGGTTAAAAAAAACATATCCCCCCAAAAAAACCAACCCCAGTGCAGTTTTCTCTTTTCAGAAATACAAAATATGATACACTATGATCATTACTTTCTGCTGATCTTGAAGCAGCGTATGGGCTGCCACTTTCATTTCAGGAATGGGGTAAAGAGACAGGAGCAGTTTCTCCTGATTTAGTTTATGTACTTCCTTTGGAAAACATGGAGACCACCAGAAGACATATCTGAGACTCCTGGTGACTTCTTGAAACCATGAAATTCTAGTTGGGAGAAAATAGTCACCTTGCCTTTCATCAGGTTAAGAACACACTACAGAGAACAAGAAAATAATATCTCCTGACAATTCTTTTTCTGGCAGAGTGTGCAAGACAGACTTTGTGTGGCCAAAACTTCCCGTTCTGGGGTGATATTTAGATTATAATAATATACACTAATAATAAATTATTTTTCATCTCCTTAGAGATACAGCATAACTCTGAAAGTACAGACAGAGTCAGCCACTTATGAATATTTAAATAAGACATCACCTTGCTTGTTTGTTTTATATTTTAATGTTAAATGATGTGCAAAGAAATACCTAATATAGCATAACTTAAAAATATACATCTTCTAAAGTAAACCAAAACAAAGTCTAAATTGAGCCTGTGATAAGATTATTTCAGCTTACTCTCCCGTCAGGTTACTCAACCTGCTTGTTTATATAAATCTAATATTTATTTTCAATGTATTTAAATTATTTGCAATAGGATACCCTATTAAATAAATTGTATTGAGTTCGAGGGGAGAAGAAGGTCTATTCTGGTATTTTATTTCTAAACTAACAAAAGAGTAAGAGAAATATGGATGACTTTTTCAGCCTCCTGAGATTTCTGATACATTATTTAATGTGTGGTTTGGAGGGGTTTTTTGTTTGTTTGTTTTTGTTTTGTTTTGGGTTTTGAGGGGTTTTTTTTGGGGTTTGGTTTTGTTTTATTTTCCTTGCTAACAAATACACAGAAACACAGAAAAATGTTCTACAGGAACAGTTGATTGAACTGGCCAGACACTGATGATAAAAATGAATCTACCAACAGGAAACTGGTGAATTTGAAAATGAGGGATTATCAATGTAGTACTTATGATTCCAAAGAAAAGAAAAAACTTCCTCATGTCTTGAAACACAGAAGTGAAATATTTAGGTAATATAGATTCAAATGTTTCCAGTTCCGTCACTGTAAAATTTCTGCTTTTTTAGTCTGAAAACACTTCAGTGGAATATGAATACAATAAGAAATGAGAAACTGAGGATTTTCTTAAAAGAGAAACCATGATTTTACATCTCCAAGGTGAGATGGAAAAGACAAAGAAACACTTTGAAATAACATGTGGAATGCAATCAGTTCAGAAAGACCCTGACTCAGGATTGTAGTTAGGAAAGGACAGAGAATGAGATTAATAGCTCTGTCTATGCAAATTCAGATATTTAAGTTCTTTAGTGTTAGAATTCCTTTTTGCAACTCCCCATGATGGATAGCAAATATTAATACTGGGATTTAATGAAAGATTTTTTTTTTCTTTTTCTTATTTATTTTTTATTCTTATTTTATTTTCTGTTTTAAAGAAAGCCCAGAGAGGAACTTTACAGAATTGCTGATATTTAGATCCTCTAGACTCCTGGGCAGAGTAGCCCACTGTTGTCCAAAAAGCAGGAGAAAAGTGGTGCACAAGCTCCACAGACCTGCTCTCTGTACCCATTACAGTGACTTTCTAAAGTAGCACAAACAATATTTGGCATTAGTAGGGTAAATATGCAGTGATGCTTTTCCCAGATTGAGATTTTACAACTTTGGATGTCAACATGGGATGCCAAAAAATTCCAGCGACAACGAACCCCTCAGGTCAGTGGCCAGTGGTGAATCCCTGGTGTGGCTGACCACCCTCTCTTCAGAAACACTTCACCATCTTCATACCCTCAAATCAGCACCAACCTCTCCCTTTTTAAACAGGTATTCAAGCAAAATCTGGGACTGGCATTCTCACAGCTATCCCAGGCTGGGATTTATGACCTTTACAAGATTGATAACCCTAAAAGGATTTGTGGGAACTTTGCTGAGCTCCCACATCCAGTGATGCCTGTGGCAATGCTCTGCTGCTGAGGGACCTCTGAGCTGGGGTTTGCCACGGTGAGCTGAGCTCTCACCATTCCTGCAGGAAATAATTCCATTCCCATTACTGACACTGGCAGCATAGCTCTAGGAAATTACTCTTTTTGGGATTACAGCTATGGGAGAGAAGTGTAAGTCCCCATCTCCAAGGGCAGCAGTGGAAGGTGTGCTCCTCACACTCCCTCTGTCTCCAGCAGGGAAACCTGAGGGCTGAATTCACTGAACCCTTGCCATCCAGTGCTGCCTTCACTCCTGGTGGAGTGTCTCTCACCACAGAGAGGTTCAGGAGTGAAAAGAAAGCTGCAGAAATTCCTCGTACTAGAACCAGAGGAAAATGCTCAGTCACAGAGAGTCACGCTTTTGTCACTGTCTGGAGGTAAAGCCCCTTACCTTCTGGCCAAGACTTTCCACAGCATGTGGCAGTAAACAAGTCTGAATGTGAAAGTGCTGATTCATGTGTTCCCCACGTATGTCTTTTCCCATCAAGCTGAGCTCTGAACAAAACATCTGTGAGAGAATTTTTTGTTTCGAGAAGTGTGAAAGAACATAAAAAAGCAGTGATTTTTTTATTGCAAATGAGTGAAGGGAAACAGATCTCAAGCTCCTCTCCTCTTCTGATAATATACTGCCAGTCAGTGGTCTGAAATAATAAGTGTATATTACCCAAGCCAGAAGTTAAGTTTTGAGAGAGCTGATGACTCTGTTGATAAGTCAAGATTCATGTTCTCCCATTTATGGCTGACAGGTTCAGCCAAGAAGCCTATCCCCCTCCAGTGTTTGTTACTATCTGAGAAAATAAAAGGACTTGGAAAAAAAAAAATTATGGTATTCTTGTCTGAAATGTCTTTATAATGAGGCAGCAGAGGATGTGAGAAAATTTAAGATTTTTGCTAGTCTAGTCATTTATTTAAAATCAGTGGTGACAGGCCCAGTATGGTATAGAAAAAAGACACCAATTAAATATTACTCATTTTTTACTTGAGTTTTAAATGTTAAAGTTTCATAAAGTTTGCACAGCCACTCAGACAAAAAAGTAATAAAATCCTAGAGATGCTGGTCTACAGAGCAAGCCCTACTAAAGTAACATTCTTGCCTTATTTGTTCTTATAATTCTTGCAGAGCCCACTACCTTTGTGGGTGGGAAACAAAGTCTGATACCCTGGGGCTGTAATGACTCTTGAAAGGTGTAATGATTTCTGTGGAGTCATTGATTTTTGTTGTTGTTGTTGCTTTTTTACCCCAATCTGAAGAGATTTTAACAGGTGGATTGTCAGATTTAATTGTTTCATGAGAATGAGCAGCAATTAGGATGTCTTCTGTATAGGTTAACTCCCTGACCTCTCCTGGAAGCACAAGGAAAAGGAGTTGAACTGTTGAAAGCTACCAAACCACTAGCTTGCATTCATACAAATTCCTCCATCAGCTCCTCAGGAACAATTCCTTTATTCCATGCGAGCTGGAAGGTTTAAGAGCATGGCTAGAATACATTGTGAATGTTTACAGTGGCAATTCACAGCCTGTACACTGCCTGGAACGAGGAATTCTGCACGTCTTTCTGGCCTAGACACGAACAGGTTGGACTTGATGATCTCAAAGATCTTTCCCAACCTAGCTAAATTCTGTGTATTCATTCAGTCACCTTCCTGGTGGCTCCAATCTGCTGCAAAATATAGTGAAAACACCCTGCTACCTGTCTCAGGAAGAAATAGCCACAGATCACTCAGACTGTACGAGCTGCCCCTTCAAACACCGGGCATTGGTGGATAGAGGTGGATCTCCTCACCATTTTTTCCTCTCATTCAGCTGCAGGGACACCACGTGCAAAGCTGTGAGCTGCAGAATACTGCAAGGCTGGTGAGAAATGCAGCTGAAAAAGGTGCAAAAAGTAGCAGCTGCCTCCTGTTTGGGAGGTGCCAGCAAGGCATAAACAGCACAGCTGCAGGATCAGAGACACACTTTGCAATTCCAAACTTGTTGAATACAGGAGACAGAACAAGAGCCCAGCTGCTCCCATTAGCTACAGTGCTTTTTGGAGCCATCACAGAACTAATTCCTGTATTTACCTCCACTGTTGTCCCTCCCTGACAGACCAGTGGGAAATGCTGTGTTTATTGAACTGCAGACTGATCTGTTGGGAAAGTCAGATCTGCCCAGGCTTCAGCTGAGAGCCCCACAGGCTGGAATGACATAAAGAACTGGAGGTTACGAGCCCAAACAGAGCCCAGAGTCCAACAGCACATGGTTCTAGCACAGGTTTTAGTATATATCTCCTTTAGGTACTACTATGAAGGCTTTATCAATCCTGCCTTTGGCTGAAATAGAGCCCTGCCTAAAGCTCTGTCTTCAAATGGAAAAATTGTTTATAAAGGAAGACATTCTAAGTTCTTTTAATGAACTGTTTGTCTCAAAAAAAAGAACCTCACTACTGAACTTCCATAAAGTTGAAACCACGGGGATAAAAATGCTTTCTTCTACATAATTCCAAATAAAACCTCTGACCAGTATCCCATTTAAAGAATTAGTATTTTGTTCCAGAAAAACATTTAGGCTAACAACTGGCACAGGGGAAGTAGTTTATTCTGGTGTCTCAGGCTTTTCAGGAGTTCGGAGGAGAGCAGAATGAAGGGTTTCATGGTGTTTTTCTTATGAGCACATGGAAAAACAGATTCCACTCTTCTCAAAGCTCTCTGAAGCCAGGTGTAGAAGGTACATTCTGCAATCTTCTAGGCAATTACAATATTTCAATGCAAAATTAAAAAAAAAAAACAGAAAAAAATCCCAAACAAACAAAAACCAAATCAAACAAAACCAAACAAACAAATAATACCTATGTTTTTAGTTAATCAATAAGAACCAGAAGTGAAGCAAACTTTTCTGAAACACCTTCATCAACTGTGGATTACTCATAAGGTCAAACATTTGCAAAGAAGGTTATTTTGAAACCTCGGATTACTGCAGAAGCATAGCCTTATCTAAATTAGTTCTGCCCACACCCTCAGCCAATAAATTTCTCCACCTGTTTACATATTGATTTTTTCCCATCTTTTATTTATTTCAGCTTTGAAAAGGAAAAAAAAAGTCTATTAAGAAGCTAAAAGAAAGTATATGTCCAAAAAGGTTAATTTTTTTTGTTGTTGTCAAATGTCTCTTGAGCTGAGTCACCTTACAAATGTAAATTAAAAGATTTAAAATGTTGTGATCCGGTGTAGAATTCTAATTTGACTTATACAACACATTTTCTCACTCCAAACACAATGTATTATTTCTTTGCTGTAACACCCTGGTGATCTACATCAGAACCCATGAGCTCTCAGCTCTCTCCTGGGATGTAGAAAAAGAATTGCCTAAAGGATCTTTATTGTATCTTTTCTAGTCCATCCATTTTGCTTCCCTTTTTCTGAAGCAAATAAAGCAGTGCAACGTATATTTAGCAGCCTCATGGACATCCACAAGTGTGAGAGTTAATAATCAACATCAGCTTGTGAGATTTCACAGATGGAAAATTAAAAAGCCAATGTTTAATACTTCCTGTTCTCTCTGGTTTAAGATGTGCAGAGATTTGCATTCCTGTGGCTCTCATGGCCAGGACACTTAACCTCTGATACTACAGTGGAAGGGTTCTGCCTCTTGATGTTTCTCAGATGCTCACAAATTACCTCTGCTGATTTCACCTTGAGCATTTGATCTCATCCAAAGGTGGACCTTTCTGAGAGACCAACAGTGTTATACAATCAAATGAATACTTAGATAGGAATACTCAATTGGTCATTTACAGCACTTTGTGATTAGTTTTCATTTCTGATGAAGCTGTTTTCCTCACAGAAGTTTTCAGAACAAAAAGTATTAGAGCATTTACTGCTCCTTGGAGAGTCAGTTCTCCTGAACCATTTCTGGAGAACTAGTTGGGAGGCCCATATCTGCCTAAAAGGACAAGGCAGGCAATTCTGAGTGTGGAATCAATGTATACTGAGCAAATTTCTGCTTAGAAGCAAGGGCTAAGTGAGCAACAAGCAACAAGAGTGCAGCCAGCACCTCTGGTTCCTTGGGAAAGGCAGAGCCCTTCAGCACAGCCACCTGTACAATCCTGCTGTGGTCTGACTTCTGAGTGCAGGAATTTGGGCAAAAGTACTGAATGCCACTACAGTGTGGTCCATAGCTGAGGCACAGCAACTTTAGTACCAAAAAATAGTCAATTCCAAAAATAAGGGCATGAATACATAAAGAACAAAGCTTGCCTATGAACAGACACCTTCCAGAGGTAAGAAAAGATGCAGATATCATTAAAAAAAAAAAAAAATCCCCCCCCAAATCTCACATGGTGGCTGTGCTACAGCAAGTGTGCTGGTTTTGACTGACCTATTCAAAACCAGTGTTTTGCCCAAATATCCTTTCTTTGAGGATTTCCTCCCACCACAAATGGCAGCAAGAAATGTGACAGGTTCAGAGAAACAGGTTAACATAGAGACCTGCATTTACTTTAACCTGCTGCTCCTTGGTTAGGCTCCAAGGCAAATTATATGGTTTTGTTTTCTCCTATTCAATAAACATTTTCAACAACCTCTGTACTTTTAGGACTTTGCAAATGCGTTAATCATGAGAGACATGAGAAACCATTCCAGTTGTCTTCCACTACCTTGTGTACAAAAATTAGGAGAAACTAGAATAAGTTTATATCCTGCAGGTGTCTTTTGGAAGCACAGAAAGTTTTCTAAAATTGACTTTACATTTTATCACTGATTACAAGGCTCTGGATAATAAGTTCTGCTACAGCTTTAATTCATTGACATGATAAGGCTCATTGGTTGTCGCAGAGCTCTGAAGTGCTGCTTCAAGGTGTTTTCTGGGTAGAGATTTCATTTTAGACAGGACAGGATCAAGGATCAAGAAACTTAGGTCAAAGCATTTAAGCCACTGAATAACAAAGTCAGAGCAGTAGCATCTTACACCTGCAATGAATATCATTATTGGCTACAAAAGAAAAAGTCAGCAAGGATCTCTCTGAGCTGAGTTCCCTGTTGTATTAAGCAATTGAATCAGGCTCTGGTATCACACCTGTCTTTTAGGATGACTGAACTATCCAGCAGCAAGCTTCTTGTTTTTGGTCTAGTACCCACTGCTCCAGCACATCACCCTTCTGCTCTGAGGGCTGAGTGTTCATTGTGCTTTGAGACAAGGGCTTTTATTTCAAACTAAACCAGGCAGCAGGTCCACACCCAGCTCCCAGGGTGCCCCAGCTGACATCCTGGGACTGACCTGCAAGTCTGAGCTCAATGCCCTCCTTCAGAGCTGGTTTCAATCCATGGCAGGAATCCCTGCCTTCTTTACTGTGATTTGTTCCGGGTTTTCTTCTACCTTGAATGTATTTCCATCTCATCAGCTACCCGGTTTTGTTCTCAAGGTCAATAATTTCTCTCTTGCTGAAAACAGGCATTTTATTTTGTGGCCATGAGTAACATCTGCAGCCCCCTCTTCTTTTCCATATAGGTCACTGACAAGGTTTTTGCTCTTCTTTAGCCACACTGGTATCCATAGTATCAATAATAATTATCACCTTGTCCTGACTTCTTGTGCTGTGGCTTAATTTTGTGGTTAGATTCTTCTGCGTTACTTTAACTCACAACTCCCGATTTCATTTCAGTGATTTCATAACCCTTTTGAACACACGGCCCTTTGCCTTGAAGGCTTTTTCTGTACTCCTAAAATAAACTCCAGATGACTTTTCTACCTGTAACTTGAGGACACTGCTAGTATTTAAATACTTTGGAGTAGCTGACATCTTTCCAAAGCTATTTTGAACTCAAGAGCTTGATACAATGGGCACTGCCCTAGGTTTATTAATCATTCCTCCTTTCCCCAACAGTAATGACATAGAGCCTAAGCTACTGAGCCCTACAACACCAAAGCAACCCCAGAGAGTCCTCAAACATCCTCCTTAACCCTCTTAATTTGTTGTTCTTAACCCATGACTGAGGGAGGCACTTGACTGTGTCCAGGCACATCCACCACTGCACAAGCTGAGGTATTTTCTGCAACACAAAATTCCCTTCTCAGCTCCTTGAAAGTTTCTCTGCCACTTCCACACTGCCCTCCCAGCTCTGCTACTGTCAGCCAGCCCATTTTCTCCTCAGTCAGCTCTTACAATGGCCTCTAAAACATTTCCCTCTTGTCCTAAAGTACTTTGCTCCTATCTTTGAGCTGCCAGCTCACCAAATCCCCATCTCCCACAGAGGCTGACCCTGCTCCAGCCATCCTTGTTTACATGCTGCCTTGGCAGAGAGAGCAGGGCAGCCCCGTTTCGAGGTCCTTTTCTCAGCTCTCTAGTGCAGGGTTTCCAATATCATCATATAATTTACAGACTTATTTTTATCCTTCTCTTTTAATTCTCCTTAACTTGTAGTTGAAACAATTTTAGTGTAGTTTGTACCTGAAAACTACTTTACCATTCTCACCCTAAGCAATTCGGGCCCAGAAGTGCTTATTTCAGCCCTGCTTTGCCATCTTGCTTCCATCCCATTACAAGCAATTTCTGTTTGTCCTGACTTACACAGGTCCTTCAGTTTTGAAAGTGCAATTAAATCCTTTATTCCACCGTGGTTTTGGCCATCCTAGATATCCACCCTCAGGTTCTGTCCCAGAAGCTCCCACTTCCCCACTTTTCCCCACGTTCCTGTCACTAACACAACTGGCATTGCAGTGCTGGATCATTAATCACACCCCTTCTCTTTTGGGACCACACTTTCATCAGCTGCATCCCTTATCTTACTACACACTTCTCACTAGTTTTGTCACTCATTCCTTATTGTCTACCATAGTTTCCTTTATTTCTGCATATTTTTTTTCCCATTTGCTTGTGTATTGAAAAAAAACCCCCAAAACCTGGAAGGCATTAATGTTTCAGGCACAACTAATATAAAAATCCCCTCTTACATCATCTATCCTGATTGCTGTACTCAGGAGGTTAAATATGGGCTTCAGGTGGTAATAAAAGTAATACATGATTCAAAAATTCATCAGTGCTTCGCCACTATTTTACATGCTGCTCTTTAAAGCAGGTGTCCTAATTAGAATAAATTAAGTCTACTTAATTTTTTTTCATAATAAAGTGTATTTTTGACAGTAATAGTAAAACTAGCTGCTACATTCTTTTCTGTGACTCATTTTAAGCATACACTTTACAGCCACTGCCAGGGCCAATGTTAATTGTGCCTTGCACTATATCTTGAACTCTCCTTGAAGCAGTGCAAGTGTTTAAGTGGGCTAGATTTTCTTTTTAACTTGCCTTCTAGCTTCAAAAAAAATTAATATTACCTAAAAGAGACAATGAGGTGTGTGGAACTTTTTTCTCTCATGCCTTTTGGAAGAGGTGATAGAACTGCCTTTCCTTCCTGCTATTTCTTCCACCACAAAATAGATGCAATTGCCTCTCTTTTCTACCTTGTCGCAAAACCAGAAGATGTTACACATCTGCAGTAGAGCAAAAATAACATGAGACAGGTCCAAGGGGCCATGTAGGCTGGGTAACAGGAGTGGAGAGCCTGATAGTTTGCTGCTCAAATAATGAACAAACCAATTGTTACAAAAAAACCACAACAAAACAACACAAACAAACAAAACCACAAAAA
>VXBB01014868.1:253891-280524 GCA_013399915.1 Illadopsis cleaveri
TTATTCCTCTTTACAGCTCAGCCATCCTGACCCTAACCATTTCCTGACTCTGGCTGCACGAAGCTCCTGCTGTAGGTTTCCCTTGCAGCCTCTGAGTGCTGGTGATTTCCTGCTGAGCTCTGACTGCAGGGATCAGTGTGCAGACTGTGACTGCAGCTTTTACCCAGCTAGACTGTGGCTGCAGGTTCCAACAACAGGCTCTGACTGCAGACCCAGACTGACCTCAGCAGGGATTCTCCCTCCTCAGGATCCTTCTTCTTCATGATCCCCTCTTCCTCAAGGCCCCTCCTCCATGATAATTCCCCCTGCCAGCTCACCCACTCCCTTTTATCACACTTATCTTTATTGGCTACAGCTGTGACTCATCAGGGGCAAGGCTGTATTGTAATTAACACAGCTGTTATTGATCAGGGGCAAGCTCACCTGTATTCCCTTCTCATACAGTGCTCTGGTAAAAGCTGAGAAGGGAACTGAAGGAATAGCAAAGGGGACTGCACAAGAAGAGGAGAAGAATATAATTCTGTCCATCCCCTGCCAGATGCTGTGCCAGAATTTGGCACTCTGCTGCTCAAGTTTAAAATTCTCCTTGCTTGGTGCTTAATGACACACCCTGGATATCCAGCATACAAAATCATGAAAAAGTTCTGTTAGAATTTAATGGTTATAAGGAAAAAATAAGAAATCTCGTGGCACACACACAGGAAGGCCATGAATTCTTTACCCTGTTCTGATAAAGAAAGAAAAAAAAAATAACCCTAAAGCAGAAAGACTCAGCTTCTTTGAAGTTGGCTATTTTGTTAGCTTTTGCCTGTAGCTGTATTTCCTAGTCAAGAATGACAACAGAAACTTTAGGTAGTATTTATATACTTACTTGCAGAAAAACCCTCCATATCTAGTTGTGTAATGAAAGAGATGTTGCCTTTAGATCCAATTAGATAAATTTATCCTCTGAATGAATCGACCTTCTAAATGCACAATAAAAACAAAAAGGCTGATTATGGTAGTAGTATTTTAATCCATGAAGGGAAAAAACTGAAAAAGGTTCCCAACTAGAAAGAAATTATATGTTTCTTGACTTTGGATTAGAAAACACACACATACACACATACGTTTTTGGGGTGTTTTACCTATGTAATCATCCTCCATCTTTAAGAATTTATTGTGAAGGGAATTTTGGAGCAACTTGAGAAGCAAATGCAGTAAAGATTTCATTCAATTATGGTTTTATTTAAAACGTTCCTATTTGTTTGAGTTGGCTCCAGATCAGGGCCTTAAACTGGGAAATAGAGTGCTGTGCACTGTGAAATGGAGAACTGTGCTCAGGGCACATAAAGAAAGGCGGTACAGGACGGTTGAAATCTGCTGGCTGCTCCTTCTTCACTCAGGTGGGTTATGCAGCTTCTGCCAGTGTTAGGACAGGGTGTGTCTGTCACACATGTGCCAGTGTCAGTGCTCCCCAAAGGCAGCAGCTTTAGTGCACAGGAGGACAGCATCCTTTACAGCTTGTGCCATGCACAATGTCCATATATTCCCCATGAGGCTGTCACCCTGCTCCCCTGGGGGCTCTGAGCAAGGCCCTGTCCTTTGGCCCAGAGGACCAGCACTCCCTGTAACAGCTGAAGGGTTTCTAAACTGGTGCAAAAAGCCTCTGCCTCTTTGTGACCCCAGTGCAGGGCCCAGGTGGAAATCACCTGATACAACCAAGACACATCCAAGCTCTCCTTACAGCTCTTCCTAGGTCCTAATTAATCTCATTTGATGGCTGACACTGAAGTAGGCCAGATAAGTTGTCTCTGAAAGGGAATTTGGGAGCATGGGAGCAGACAAGCAGTTTTCCAGCACTAAGTGAGGTGATTCCTGCCCCAGCCCCCAGCTGAACTTCAGATCCTTCATTCTTGCTATCGTCCTCTGCAACACTGTCATGTATTTTTGTTACAGATGTCTCCTTCCTTCCTTCCCTCTTCCTTCTCCTCTTTTTGAGAGAGGCTGCAGTGGTGTCCTAGAGTTCAAACAACCTGCAGTGCCTTGGACACATCTTTCCAAAACCAGCATTTACAATTCATCAGTTTGCCCTGCCCTAGCACTACACCCAGTTTGAACCAAAGCTGCCTTGTTCAAAACATCTATCAGCTCAGTACTGGATAAAAGAGGAGAAAAAACCCCACCTCCCTCTTGATACAGCAGGTAGAAAGAAGGTAAAGGGTGAGAGCAGTGAACACAGCATTGGCATACTGAAACTTACAAAAGAGTAGACCTAGATGGCCCTGCTGTAGAGGCAATGTTAGTACAAGAAATTTTTGGTTTTCCCAAGGCAGACACATTAAATATGACAAGGAATATTGGCTTTTCTATTTAACTTCAGAGCAGCAAGAAGCATACCCTGAACGTGAGCCAACTGCCTGGCACAGTAGAACAGCTGGCTAAGTTCTTTAGGCCTACAAAGATTTTGCATCAAAAATTCTACTTAAATTGAGGAACATTTCACATGAGCAAAGAAAATTTTGTAAACCGCTAACATTTCCAGGTTTCATTTCACCTCTGTGCCCTGGTTCATGTTATGGTGACATTGGCATTAGCCAGAAAGGGAACACATAAGGCTGAGCCAGTGCCCTGGTGGTGCTCCTTCAAGCATTTTGGCACAGAGAGGATGCTGCCAGCCACGCTCCAGCATCAGTTGCTGTGGGCCACCAATGGAGCAGAGCTGAAAGCTCACATCCAACAGAATCCTGGAGACAGCTCAAGGATTTTAGCTCATTTTAAAACACAGGAGCAACTTTGCCCAGCAGAGCTCAGCACGAGGAGAGAGCCTGCCCAGGCCCAGGTAACCACGGGGGAACATCTCATTCCCTTTGAGGGCAGGGTGGGTCTGCACCCCTGGGTTAGAAGATAGAAGACCCAATCTACAGTTAATGATGATGCAAGATTTTTCTTCTTTTTCTTCTGCAGCATCTCTAGATGGTCACCCAGTGTTACAGGAGCTGTGCATCCTGTCCTTTGTGTCACTAACTTGGCCCTCCAAATCCTCCTTTCAGTGGCTATTGAGAGTTTTATAGCACATTCTGTAGTTGAAAACCTCACAAATGTGACCTCACAAATATGACCTCATGCTGCACGACTCACATTTCAGGGTAAATCCTTACTATTATCCTCATTTTAGAGCCCAAGGGCACAAAATTCACAGAAATAATGAGACAGGCCATAGGGCAAGTCATTGTCGGTGGCAAGACCACCACAGTGGTATTCCTCCCCCAGTGCCCATGCTCACATGGACAGATGTGACATACAACAGCTTGAGCACACGTGTGGCTCTGCACAGGAGCCCTGCTCTGGAGCCACTGAGGGGATGCTAAATGTACATTTATTTACCTTACTTCTCCCACTGAACTCAGCAGCATTGCAAGTTCAGGCAGAAAAGAACATTTTAAAAAATGAGCACGTGTGGCATTTTCACTGACTCACTTCGCCAAAATTACTCCATCAATTCATTTTGTATTTGGCAAGTGAGATAAAGGTTTTCATTCCCCTAAACAGCCTCCCCAACACCCCTGTAGTTAATTCATCCTAAGAGCTTGGCTACTACCAGAGCTAAAAACTCCCTTTGGAAACCTACAACATTCTCAGCACACTTCAAATCCCACCCACTCAACCATAGCCTTGGCTGTGGACACAACCCTGCATTCACATCACACACACACACATTCCCTGTCAGCATTTCCCACCAAAAAAGGACCCACAGTGCAACAAGCAATAAAAATGCCCTCAGAGTACTTTTCAGATTTTCTGTTTGCTTACATAATTGCAGCTATTGTTCCAATAGCTTTTCCCAGAAATATTTAATGTAATGTTAAATAATTATGAGAAAATCCCATTACTACAAATTCATAATGATATTATGACTAACTAGAAATATTTATCAAAGCAGTTCCCGTAAGAAAAAGAAAGAAAAATAATGTGTTACAACTATAGCATTTCAAAATGTTTGTTTTCTTAGCATTTTAATATAAAAGCCAGATAAAATAACTAATTTCATATCTTTTTTTAATTAAGCATTTTCTTTAGAGTGATTTTTCAACAGAGGTTTATTTATTACACTAAGAAAAGCAGCAAATATTTAATAGAAGTGCACGTCTTAGCTGATGAAACATTTTCAGTCCATTGTTTCATATTTGGATAAGTCAAAAAATAATTAATGCAGATGTGCTTCCAGAACTCAGCACATGAAGTGTAAATGAAAAGTGGGTTTAAGAATAGGTGGAAAATATTCCCAAGAATGGCTGAAATGACCTAACGAAAGCCAGAAAATGAGCCATTAAGCCCCTAGTCTTTCCCACTGTATCTTTTTAGATTTGAGGCAATGTGCAGAACTTCCTTGATGGGTAGTAAAACCTTTCTAGGATCTTTATTGCTCTGGCTGACGCCTGATGAATTCTGACTGAAATTCCCCATTTGGTGCATCCTTTGTCTTTTCTCCCATTCTGAGATAAGTGACTCCTCCTGCTCCACACATCACACTGAGACACCTTGCCCTGGCTCGAGGTTGCAAAGTCAGATGTCTAAATGCTGTGTGCCACGATAAATAACCCAGTGGGCCTGGCCTCAAGGTGCCAGTTCCACCTGCAGCAGGAAGCTAAGGGATGAGGTAGGCAAAACAAAATATAACCCGAGCTCAGGTTCAGTCCCCGGGATGAGGTTTGATGGAATGTTCATTCAAGCAGCTGGAATAGCAAGCACATGCATAAAAGGCAGTATTTGCCATTTATTGTGGCTGTCATTTTGCTCCAGCACAGGCCTGAGCACAGAATGCTGTACAAGCCTTTCAAGACAAAGCTGACCTCACATCCCAGTTTCCCTGTATGATGTAAGAGGTGTGCACTCCCTCAAACATCTGACACATTTACTTCAAAGGGTTGACCCAGACCAAGA
The DNA here is from genome assembly GCA_013399915.1 of Illadopsis cleaveri. Classification (NCBI taxonomy): domain Eukaryota; kingdom Metazoa; phylum Chordata; class Aves; order Passeriformes; family Timaliidae; genus Illadopsis; species Illadopsis cleaveri. The sequence goes on from VXBB01014868.1 coordinate 258,815, forward strand.
AATGCATTCAGTGGAAATTGTTCCTTCGCTTGCCCTGGGCGTGATCCCTCCTCTGCTTGTTTTCCCCATCTGTTTGTCTGCTACAGATGTAGCAGCCTTCGAGTAGTCTTTTTCAACCTGCTCCATTTTTCATGCTTTTGAGATAAAGACATGGTGATAAAAGGTTTTCCTTTTCCCTTCTGCAAGGCTTTAAGAGAATCTGCTGCCCAAGGGTTAAACACGCTGTCCTTTGGTGCAGTTATGGGAGCAGGTCTGACTTCTGCAATGAACGTTAACCAAGAGCTGCAGTGTTACTCTCATTGCCCATTCATGAGTTCAGGTAACTGATGGGAGAATACCAGTTGACCTTTTTATAAAGCAGGTGAAAGCCCCATGGGCCGTTGCCATAGGTGTGGTCTCAGACACTCCTTCTCCAGAGGCTTGTTTTTTCGCCTGGCACAGCTGCCAGCTGAGCGTTGTTTGGACAGCCAGGTAAGCACGGGGGCAGCTCAGCTGAAGAGGAAAGGAGGTGAAAGTGCAGAAGATTTAGAAAGAAGCAAAGAAAGAAAATAAAGGGAAGAAGAGTCCCCCTTCCCCTCTATGGCTCACAGCACACCTTGCCAACACAGGGTCAGGATCAACTTCTGGCCCTGGTGCTACTACTGGGGCTGGAGGGACCCTCACTCCCCTACAAAAAGTTCTGGAGTATAGTTCAGCTTTTAAATATGCTTTACCTTATCATCTCTCAACAGACACCTCTTTCAGAAAAATTAGGTGTCTTTTTAACACCCACAAGTGCGCTGTCTTAATTTACTTTCCACATGATTACACATACTTTCCACTCCAAATCCAAATCAAGTAATAAATAAGTAAATAAGAAACAACCCAGAACTGACAAACCCCTTCATTTCTCCTACTTCCCCATCTATTTTTCCGCTGGCATTTTGCACTATTGCTTTTAAATGGTTTGTCCATGGTATGTTTCCAAATGCTACAAGCAAGAGCAGGTTTGAAAAACAAGGAAGTTGTACAGCTGGAAAGCTGAAGTGCAATTGGCATACCAATAAATGCCTTGATAGCAACTTCAATACAACTGCTCTGATGTGTCTTGTTTGCAGAGCTCCTCTCTCTCACGCCCTCATTTTCTGAAAAACCTTGGGCCCTGCACAGAGGATGAACCAGGAGTGGCCCCCAGTGTTACAACAGAGGTGCTTAAAAGGGCAAGGACTGTGCAAAGCAATCGCTGATGTTGGAGATACCTTGACTGGTATTCTGGACTATGACTGTGTCTAATCCTCTTAAAACAGGGTAAATATCACCTGCCAAATGAGTGTTAAATACTCTGCTCCCAAGGGATTTTCCCTACTGACACCGTTCCTTTTTTGTTGGATCAGAGAAATGGCATCAGGAAGGAAAAATCAAAAGTTGTCTCATCACTCCATGATGAATGTAGCGGGAAGAGTTACGTCTGCATTTCCAAAAATTGTGGTTTTATTATACAAGCACAAAAGCGTCTGTGAAGTATCTTAATTGCACAGACATTTGAGCCTATGCCTCTGCCAGCTTATATCCTGGTTTTCCTGCTCTTGGCTAAGACAGGAGAGAAGCTGTTCTTGCCATCCACAGTTCATCCTAGGGGTAAGAGTTCCCCTCTGTGCTGCTTTGGGCAGCTCCAGGCAGCACAGAAACTGCAGCCACTTTTCTGTACATCTTCTGAAGCACAGCCCATACCAGATGTCCACACTATCCCAGCAGCTTGTTCCCTGTCACACAGCTCAGCCTCTCAGAAAAATCACATCTGCTCTGGGTCAAGCAACATTGAGGTTACCAGGGGATGCTCTAGCATGATGTCCCCTCTCCACAGCTGGCTAAATACAAAAAGGAGTAAACCAACTCCTTCTATTCCTTCATAATTCTCGCTGGTGTGATGCAGCTTTGGTGGCAGTGAACTCTAACCAGGCATCCTCAGAGAAAAAATTAGAGAGAAAGCAATGACATTCTTTTTCCACTTGGAAGGAGAGAACCAAGTCTAAAAGTTTGGACACAGATGCCCACCCCTTGCTGTAATCCAAGCCATAAAGCCCTGATCACATATTCCTGTCGTCCAAACATTATCAGGTCATCAAAGGGAGCAGGTTCAAGGAGATGGAACATTCCCCAGGATGATGTTTGGTACAGAAGAGCGTTGCAAAGAGTTGAAAATTTGGCACTGGTGTTTTTGAGTAATGTTATTTTCTTAAACAAAGGAGAATGAGTGAAGAGGACTTATTCTATTAAAGGAAGAAAAGAAAAAAGTCACTGAAAGGTATTGTATTCTGGAGGAGACAAAAAAATAGGTTTTTGCTCTATGTGAGGTTGAGGTAGAGAAGGATTTAAACTGACCTGCAAATTTCCTGTTGTGTGACTGTATTTTTTAATTCTGACTTTTAACGTTCCAACTTTTCTTTAAAAAGTAGCATTTCAGGAAAAAATATCTTCAAGAAAGACCTTGAAACCACAGGCAATTTGATCAAGCCCACAAGGATAAAGCCCAGGGCTTGCCTCCTGAGCCCTGGTGAAAGTAGCTGAAGTGTTTAAAGCTGTTCCCATACCCTGCTGACCTCGCTGCTCCTTGGCTGACCTCCCGAAGGAAAGCAGAGGAGGCGAATGTGTGCAAACATCTCAGCCATCCCCACTCACAGGCTCTTTTACCAGTGTGATTTCACCTCTCTGGCCTAATTAGCCTGAAGAGTCAATGACAACATGCTCACAAATTATGCAGGAGCTGCTGCAGTCATTGCTGAGGTGCTGCATATGCTCCTCTCTACTGACCCTGCCACAGACATGGCAACTACTTCTCACAGGGCAGCGAGAACACTGGGCTTGGTAGCAGACTGAGCTGCCTCAGCCAGATCCAGCACTCAGGTCCCTGGTTCTAGCCTGAACCACACGTGCATGACAGATTATAACACCAAGAGAAAAGACAGGGTTTCATCTGGAGGAGGAATAGGAAATTTTATAGAATGAAATTGTCTTTTGCCTTTTCACGGATCTGCTGAGCTTGGCAATCATTTTTCTTTCTGAAGTCCACTGACCACTAATTGTTATTTACTGGGAAGAGAGAGAATCCTAGAGTATGACTGGAGTGTCTGAGTTCCTTCACTCCAAACACTGTCCTTGCAGTGGATTACTGCACTGGCAGGACAAAGGAAGTACATTTGGAGGCCGAGTGTGATGCCTTAAGTTTTAACTTTAGTGCTTCTCAGATTCTGTGCTGCCTAGGGGTGTAGTTCTGAGCCTCATATTAAGTGTTAGTGAACTCTCTTCACAGAGGAGGTAGAAAAAAACAAATCCTTTTCCTGCTGAAGACCAAGGACAACGAGTACAAGTCTCAGGCCCAAAAGCACAAACAACAGCGCACTGAAGGGAGGAACAAGAAGGATTGGACTTCACAACCCAAAACTGTAACTGGACAATTAAACTCCAATGAGCAAATGGACCAAAATTTATAAAAGTGTGAGACTTTGTGACTGATTGTCCATTTTGTGACCATTTTGGGTCCACCTTGGGTGTAGCCCTGGTCAGGTTCTTGTCCTGCCCAAGGTGTACCCTAAAAACCTTTCAATAAATATCTGCTTTATTCTCTAGCTCTGTCCAGTCTCTGTTTCAGGTCAGCCTTCCCAAGGTATCAAGTGGACAAACCCTCACTGAAAATGTCAAATTCCACCCTGACCAAGTAGACAGTGCCCTTACTCTCCCTGCTGGAGGAGGTTCTGCTCAGGCATCCACCAAGGCAGAAGGCAAACGAGGGCACCTCTGCAGCCTGTGGGGGCTCAGCTGGAAGAGACAGCAGGAGGGAAAGCTGGGATGTTCTGTAAGGCAGAAAGACAGCCTGACTCTGTGACGACGGGCAGGGAAAACTTCAGTGCTGCCCTGGGTCGTGTTACTGGCTTCTCTAGAAGGGAATTTATGTAACCTGTACAGCTGTCTCAAGGATCAGAAATGCTGCTTAAATGACTTAATGATTGCTTGGCTAAGGGCTAAAACTCCAAGCTTTTCTCATACGCATTGGCTCCTGCCTGCTTGCAGCATTGAACACCTTGATATTGGGCAACAGATGCAATAAATAAAACTCTTCTTCCCACAGTTTATCCGCACGGAAAGTGTTTCCTCTCTTTTAAATCCACAGGTGTCTTCCAATTCCATGGGTTTTAGTACCTCTGTTAGCATTAGATCAATCTTTTTCTTTACAATAGACTTTTCAACAGTTACTCTATCTTCCTTAAGTTAAGGCTCAGAAAAATTGACAGATCAAGAGATACTGTGCTGGGTGAATGCTGAAACCAAAAGAAAAAAGGGCAGAAAATCTGTACTTGTATCCACAACTAATTAGATCTGGGAGAATAATGGATTTTTTTTATTTTTTTTTAACTTTGGTGGATGAACATAAATTTTAAAAAAATGTTAGATCAAATGCTAATCACTTATTTTACTGTTGGGAGTTTTAATTAAGAAAGGCAGCAGCCTCTCACTATACTATGATTTTGGTGGTATTCAATTTTCTGAAAGGTTTTGAGGTTTTTTCTTATTAGATCATCTTTTAAGTGAAATTGTAATGCCTTATTGTAATTGGGAAACAATAAGTTCTGTGCAAAAATGTGGAAATGATAAGGTTCTGCATTTCTGGAATACAATGGAACTTTGAAAATAGCAAAGGAATTTTTAAAGATGTTTTTTCTTTTCCCTGTTCAAGTTGGCCTAAAGTCCTGAAGTTGCCACACAGCAGTTTTCCTTGGGTGAGCTGTAGCATTAGGTTAGTTTCTCTCACTTTGCAGAGCTTTGAGCATGCCTTAAAGTAGTTCAGGGCCCACATTCTAACCTTGTCACAATCCTGACAAATCCTACTCTGTCCAAAATCAGTGGGTTTGATCCACTTCAAAATGAGCTGCTCATTCCACGCTTTTTCAGCCCCATTACCCATAATCCCCATCCTGTGGAGGAGACACGTGAAAAAAACCTAACCTCTTCTTTTCCAAGTTTTTTATTTTCTTGCTGGTTTCTCATTTTTTATGTTCCTTCTGCTTCTGAGGGATCATTTGCAGGAGTTTTCTGGGTCCCTGCTGATGACCAGGATTTGTACATCTCCCAGTTTCTGGCCCTGTTTTGCTCTGTTCTGGTGTAACTCACATTTCCATTATTTGATTCAATCTGTGGCCTTGCCCTCACCTTTCACAGCTCACGTTTCCAGTCTCGTGCATGTTCTACTGCACCCCTACTCTTCATTCTCTTCTGAATTATAACAATACTTTTAAACTTACAAAGGGTAAAACAGCATGCATTATTCTGCAGAAAAACAAGGCAGATGTTCCACGTGGCATAAACCCAAGTGCAGGACTTGTAAAACCTATCATCAGATTCCCATCAACCAGTGTTCCTGTCTAGAAAGTGTTATCCAAATATAATTTGAAGAGGAGCTGGCAAAAACAATTCCCCAGAACTAAAATCCTCAGGGAAGCTGCATCTCCAGTGAGGTTCTGGCCTCTTTACAAGGTGCTAAGAGGGTTTCCCTGAGTAGTCTCACATCACTGGATTCATATGGAAGGGCATCATCTCATAGTCTGGTTAGGGGATTATCAATTGCTTTTGTTTTTCCACGAAGAACTATTCCTTGTTTTCATCATGTGAACTATTTTACATGTAATCTGTTGTATTAATCAAGTCTCAGGTAAGCCAAAGCCCTAAGTCAGCCTAACAATCTGATTTCCCTAAAACAAGTGTATATCATCATCCTTTATACAAGATAAGACCTCCATGGCTTGCCTTGCCATTTCAGAGTTTTAGTTTCCTGCAACACAGCCATTTATCAGGCACATAAGTATTCAGTGTTCCCTGCTCTGCTTCTGTCAGGGCTCCAAGGGAACAGCACGTCGTTCCCTTTTTTATTTTCCTCTTAAAAAAAAAAAATTCTTTTTTTCTGGAGGAGTGTTAAGGGGCCTGAAATCCCCCAAAAAAGGGAAGAAGAGAAAGAAAAAAAAAAGGACTTTTTCTGGAATTTTTCTTCAAAGCTTTTTGTGATCACAAAACCATTTGGTTTTATCAGAAGTAACACAGCCTGAGAATGCTGGGGTTAAGACCGCAAGTCCCTGTGGAGGTCTGCTTATCAAAAGGCACAAATGTTAGCCTGACACCAAAAGAGGAGAGAGGAAAGGGAAAGAATATCATGACTTGGGAAAATCAAATTGTGACACTCCATCAAGAGATTGCCGGTGTTCAAACTTTTTGTTCCAGGCTGTTATTTAAACAAAGCCCCAAACCCAAAAAGCTCCTAATTCAGTGACCTAATTGGCTTTATTCAAGAAGACATGAAGAAAATAAAGCAAAAAAGCAGGGAACCGATTTTTTTTGGTATTGCTGATCTGTTGGAAAAAAAAGTGCATCTCCAAGAAAGGGCCAAAAAGACAGAAAGCTCTCCATGGTAAAAAATGCAGTCTGAAGTTTATTAGATTATTTCTGAAATACTCTGAATTCACTGAAAGGGATGGCTGTGGCTGCTGAGTTTGAAATTAAAGATACATCTGGTGGTGATTCATGAGTACCTATGTGCACATCACAGCATTGCTCTGCTTTGTGCACAGCCTGTCTTCTGGGGTAAATCACAAGACAGATTGCCTTCCTCCCCATTCCCAAGAAAGATGAGGAATGATGTAGCCATGTTACTATGGTGGAATAAAACCTAAACGATCTCCAGGAAGTTTCCCAACAAGTAGATGGTATCCCAAAGATGTTGCTGGAGTAATTGTTGTTCTAGCTTTAGTAAGCTTAATGCTCAAAGGAAAAACTCACATCAAATAATTCTTGACTGTATCTTGCATGAATCACTCAAACATGCTGAGATAGCCTTTCATGCTCAAGTGCTATTTTTCAGGATGATTTTATTCACTTCATGGCATTTGGTGTGAAACCTCATGCCACAGAGAATTTTTCCAAGCAGCATTATTGTCACTTTGGGTTGACAACTTTGAAGCTTTCCTTTAAAAGGAGGAGGAAGGCATTTTGTGTAAGGATAAAGACAATAAAGCAATTCTATTTGAGGCTAAGTGCAAATCAGTGACTATGTGGGTTATTAAAAAGCATGCTGTTGATTTTCTGCAAATTTCTAGAAGGAACAAGCCTCACATCAGCTTACTTTACTACTCAGCCTTTCTCCTAAATTAAGCTGCAGCTATACTTGAACACATTTCTGCTTAGAACACCAGTTATAAGCACCATTCAGGACTACAGGTATTCATACAGGCCAGTGCAATTCTACACAAGAATTCCAGTTCTTTCTCCAGGTTTTAACAAGGTTCAGATCCACTCAAACTTGAATCCCCACTGAAATTTAGCTCAGCCATTGCAGTCATTTCTTCATGCTATTGACTTGAGTATTGACCTAAACTGATTTACACAAGATTGTCTTTATCCTTGGGCAAATTTACATGTTTTGAAATCTGCAACAGACCCTGACAAGCCAGTATGGTTTTGGCCCAGCACTAGTAGAATAAGAAATAAAAATTGCAAATACATGGTCATCAGTAATTCACATAGCAGAAATACTTTTTTCCATCCAGTTTTACTTATAAACTGTACCTGAAGTCAGGTTTACAATGGCTGTATTTAGTCAGCTGTCCCATAGGCATTGCTGGTGAGGTGACTGTGAGATTACCAGAGCTTTAATAACATTTAAAAGTTTCCTAGGATCTTTGTAGGGCAGCAGTGCTGACAGTCTTGGGCTGAGCATTCTCAGCAGTGATGTTGGTTGCAGTGGGAACATGCAGTGAGGCAGGTGTTCACTGGCATGAGCAGTGTTGGTATTGTTGATATCATCTGGCCCTGGGCTGTCTGGGCAATTGCACTGGAGAGCTCTTCAACACTTCCATTTTTCTATAATCTCTCTTTGGGCATTATCAACCTTTATATTTTTTTACAGTAATTAGTTTTCAGTGTCCCATTTCAAACAGCGCATTTATAAACACACCAACACCGCAAAATCCTGCTGCCAAAGAAGTGGGCGTTGTCTTCCTCTGCATGGCATTCAGCCTGCATTATCTGCCACGTTAGAATACTGCAAATCTGAAATACATCTGTACTGGGAACAAGCATGGTGCATGGACACAGACCAGTGAGGACACGCAATGTGGACACACAACGTGTGTGACAATTTGTCATCCCTTGTCAAGGGCAGCACCACCTGCTGATAGCACCATGTAGCTGTGGCTCTGCTCCCACTCTCACTAATACTGATCTCAGAGCTGCTGCATCACCTGGCAGGACAAACTGTGCCAGGCAGGCAGAGGCCCACAGCTACATTTCTTTAGAACCAGACTGAGATATGGAAGGACAAGCAGCAGCTGACATCACGTGTAGTCCAAAGCTAGCCCTGAAAGGAGCATGTGTGTATTTTTAATAACCACATTCTACTGAGCAAATGGAGATTGCTCAAACTCAGAAGCAAAACTTTTTTCAGAGTTTTCAACTACTGGATTTGCAGCTTGGGAGAGGTGGGGTGGGTGGGTATTTGGTCAAAGAAGATTTGGGGGTTTTTTTCCTGTTTCCAGAGTGGCTGGGGAAATAGGTTTGAAGAGCAAACTGAAGGGAAAAAGCAGCAATGCAAGCCTGCATGACAAAGATTTTCTCTGAACCCCAGCCTTCCTGCAAAGGACACCTTCCCAAAAGCACAAAGGATGACAGTAGATTTTGTGCTAGCTGTGATGTATATGAGAGCAACATGAAGGACAAAGGGGATTTTAAGTCTATGGTCAAATATACTGTGATCATCTGTCACTGAACAACAATACAACCTGATGGAAATTAGGACATCAATGAAGTAATTACCTCCATTCACACCAAAAGGTGACTGGATAGTGTGGGGAACCAAAGTACATTAATACAAAAGGAGGAGAAATAGAGATCCATTCATGTTAGTACAAAAGGAGCAGAAACAGAGATCCATTCGTGCCTCTGCCAGATAAATGCATTGCATAAAGCTATCTCGGTATCGTTTGGATGTGTTCTTATAGGTGCATCAGCACTCCCAGCTTTTCATGCCTGCATTTATCGATAGATACTAATCACCAAGCACAAGACACATACTTCAGTTTAGCATTCTCAAACAAGGCCTTAAAAGTAACTCATTTTTTTTTCTTATCTACTATATGATTAGAAGATTTCTTGCATTTTTCTTTGGGGTGATAGCAATATGTAATTGCTGCACTTAAGTGAAATCAAAGCGTAGCTTTTGAAGTCAGTGTAGTGTACACGTCTGACAAAAGTGAAAAGAATGTTACCTCAAGCCAAGCTGTTTGATTTTCCTTTCTCCTAGCTCACTTTTCTAAAGATGCTTCACCAACACCAGATTGTCCTTAACCAGCACGTACAGAAAAACAACCTTAAAATATTGTCAAGAATATTTGCTGGCTCAAAATCTACTCATCCATCTCCACTACCACGATGAAGATAACAAAGAAGGCTACTTATACTTAATTCCTCTACCTAAGGTGTAATACTTTGGCTGAGCAGACTGGTAATAATTTCAAGAGCTGTAATAAAAATCAGAGTGTCTATCCATATGCATCTGCTATAGGAGCCCCATCATTAATCAAGACTTAGCACTTGATATTCTCACCACAGAAAAGTCCAAATATATGCATGTTCTAAAAGCCCACAATGTAAAGAGGAACAATTTATGTTCATAAAATCACAGAAAGAGAAGAGGAGAATTGATGAGTGCCATAGTTTATCTTAAGTATTATCTTTGTGAGTTTTCATGTATCGATTTTGGCAGAAGTAGGATCAAACCTTGCTGTCACTTATAATGGTAAGAAAGTCTTTGGGTAATGAATGCATGATTAGGTTTTAGTGTGCAAAAAAAAAAAAAAATTGCCTGGGTATTCTGATGGTTATATCCCACCATAGCACAGATCGAATAGAAAAGAATGAGTAATATAGCAATAAAACTAGTTTTATCAGTCAGTTTTATCAGTTATTTGTCACTGAACCAGTGTTTTTTTACAAAAACATCAAAGCCAACAGCTTGGCACTTACCCTGCAACATTCAGTAGCTGCTGGCTTGCAGGGTCACAGAGATAAAAAGAACTTGAGCAAGCCTGGTCTTAGAGTCACTATTATCTTTTTTGATATTTTTTACAATTTTCATCAATGAAATTAAACTGTACTTATGTGAAATACACCAAAATCAGATTTCAGTGATGTTCAGAAATAATTTCTGTCATTTAGATTGCTTGGGTTTACTTTGCTTTGGTAGCTCTGCATGAAGTACTGCTTTAAATTTTGCTTAAGAGAAACGCTGTAGTTTCTGTTACCCTCAGTTCAGATTTCTCAAGCAGTTTCAAAACCCACAACACTGAGAGACCTATTTAAATAGAACACAAATTTTGTGAGAAAATCTGAGTTAGAGAAATGCATGTCATTACGTCTGGTCATTATAGATGAGCTCTGCCCCTGCCCTGGAAGGACAGAGATGGGTTAGCAATTCCCACTGGGGTCTTCTCCCACCCATGGCTCCCATTTCCCAGTTCTCAGTGATATCCAAAACCTGTCTTCATGGACAAACTGCCTGGAAAACAGTAATTCAAAATGCACAAATTTAAAGAGCCACAAACAGAAAATGGTGGCCAAGCATTGGGTTTTAAGTTCTCAGCTCTTCATATCTGTGGCATTGGCTTTAGCTTCAGTCCATAAGAGAGACAGGGAGTATTTCAGAAGCACCTGTGCCAAACAGATCCCAAACACAGATGTCTGAGTCTCAGAGTGACGCTCAGTCACAACTTTAGCTCCAGGCCACAACTGTGCTAACAGCTCTGTACTAATGAAGGGAAACTTTCCCAAAGATTAGCACCGCGCTTCATCTTCCTTAATAAAATATGTTCTGGAATTATTCATCTGGCACATCATAAAATATCTGGTTTCCTTTAATTATTTTTTAAAATCTGATAGCAGACAATGAGTCCGCGATTGGCAATTTCTCTCTCATTTCTGTAATCACCCATACTGTGACTGAACAAACCTCAACTGGAAGAGGAAACTATGTAAAGAAAACTAAGCAAATCCAAAAGAGATACCACCTCTGAGGCAACAGCAAAGGGAAGAGAAAAAATAAATGAGCGAGGGAATGGACTAGTTTGTACCGCTGGTTTAACTTGAGGAACCAGGCCCAGACATCTCTGCACTGTTCCAGAGCCATTTTTTCTGGGTTCCTTTGTTGTCACACTTGGGGCTACAGATACATACAGGCAAACAGCAAGTGCTCCTTTTGCACCCCAAACCAGTCACCCCTCGAAAAGCACAATTCCAGTGTGCTGAGGTGCCTTTAACAAACAGCTTTGTTGTTCAGTATTGGACTCATGCTGTACTTCCTAGAAATAGAAAACAGGGGAAACAAATTAACAACAAAAACAAGTTTTTGGAGATGTCTCTTTAGCTATTATCAGTCTCAGAACTTCGGAACCAGATTTTCTTTAGCAGTCACCCAAAGGACAAAGCAAGGAACTGATCTTCTTTCACTTGCTTTTTCTCACCCCTATTCAATAATGTTCCCCCACAGTATCAAGAATTACTACTTTATAGATAGTAATAGAGTAGGACCTGTGAAACAAAGCACACTTCTCCTGACTGTCAGTAGCAACTACTGTTAGTATTAACCAATGTGTTGAGTGGGACTAACGAAGCTGGGCAAGCCCAGAGGGTTGTGCTGTACAGGAAAACGGGAGCTGCACTGCCCAGCTCCTGCAGGCACACTCAGCCTTTTACCTCCACGTAAGCCCTGCTGAATGCCTGCTCCTGCCTGCCTTCCCCGGCTGCTTCCCCGTGCTCCAGACTCAGAAGTGGCTCCTCATCACACGGGCCATTTCCTGACCACTGTGCCTCTCTGCAGTTAGAGTCAACAGGCTTTTACCAGCAGGGCAATTTAAGGGGCTGCACACACCCGCCTGCCGTTCCCTCATGTTTGGTGCTACACTGACATCTTGTGGCCCTTAACCCCACTGAGGCTGTAAACCAGGCCAGCAGATTTCCAAACGCTTCAGCAAGGATGCAGTAACATCAAGTTTGGGAAAGCAGCATTGATTTCCCTCTCGGTTCCTCTCTGTTTGAATTCATGTTCCAATCTTCGTGTGTGTCATTTGGTAACAAACTTTTATGTTAAGTATCTCTAGTTAAAAATAATCAAGTCAAAAGTAGTAACAGACAGACTGTAAAGCAAAACCAGAATTGCAGCAGGTGAACCCTTTGTGCAGGTGGAAGCAACTTCTCAGTCTGAGGAGAAAGCAGAGTCTATAGGTAGCTATTGTTTTCATATTCTGTTAGCAGGCCCTGTCCTTGGTTTTATAAAAGTGAGGTTTTAAATTGCTATAACTATCTACACATTACTTCAGCTGTTATTCAAGAAAATTTCCAAGAGCAAAACCATATGGGTGATATGGTACTATTTAGCCACCATATTTAATGATCAACTGTAAGAATAAAAGCAAGAAAACCTATTTGGAAACAATGCCAGGAGTTATATCCACATATTAAAGCTACCTGAAATTAAATCATGTGCGTGTTAAGAGACAGAGCTGTCATACCGTCATAATATACTCAAATGGAGACTTTCCCTTTCTTTGCCTTTATCCCTTTGGGGAATGGAGAAATAAAACCAGACACTATAGAGTTGGGCATAACTCCTTAACCCTAAATAGGTTTTTATACAGCTACAAACAAAATATGAAAAGGCCTGGAGCTGAAATGCAGTATGGATGACATAGCAAATAAAAAGGATTTTAGTACTGGGAAACACGAACACACTTCAGTCCAGATTCACTCCTCTAAGCACTCATCCACCTCAGCTAAAACAGGATCTCTGATGCTGCTGGGTAGGTCAATGCAGAAACATATTCTTCTGTAGGATGACTGAAGGTTCTCCTCGGATGCACTGAGCTTTAGAGGCATTGATCTTCCTGTCAGTAATTACTGTGTTATCTGACTAGCTAGATTAAAAGCTACAAGCTGAAGTGTTTCAGAGAAGCATCTAGAACTAAGGTCCCATGCCTTATTTATAAGCAAAGTACTGCAGCTAAAATAAATGGGATACAATATCATAGCTGAAATAAATACTGACACTGAATTTAGGGTAAGGGAGAGGATCTTTACATTCATAGTCAAATAGCTAAATCCAAGTCAATCAGTTTAATTTCATATTTCTATTACTATGCCAGGTAAAGTTCCTTTTTTAATCTAGGAAATTATCAGTGTATAACATTAGACAATTAGATCATCACAGAAGCAATGTGGGAGACACACAAAGAGTCATAACTGCTAAAAGGGTTCCCTATACAGAAAATAAAGGAATATCTCACTGAAAAACCTAGCCTAAGCAATTCAACTTCTTTTCTCAGAAAAATACTAAAAGAAAACAAATTTTTTTCACATTCATCATAGGGTCTGGTGTAATCACTAACAAAAAGGGACATTGAAAGGGGACATCTTCCCCTCCTGCAGATGTCACTGGCTGTAGGAGGGTACAGGTCTCTGCACAGGAGACTCCTGAGAATGGGAGCAGGGGAAGAAGGTAAATAGAGAGAGGAATGATTTGACTGGTGGGCTCCCACTCAGAGCAAGCCCAGGACAGTGACAGTTTAGATTAGATTAGATTAGATTACTGAGCCTGGTCCACTTGCTATTGTAGACAACCTACAAAATAAACTGTCACATTCTCCCCAAAAGTTACATTCTGTTTCTACCATGCCAGACTTCCATTCTTTATGGATCAGAACGTGCTTCTCTGGTACAGCCTGTGTTTATTCATAGGTACCATACCTGCTCTTGGCTTTTCTGCCAGCATACTCCTTTCACCCACACAGCTCTCCTCTCTCCTAAGGTATTTATAGGCTGTTTCCATATTGTCTCACTCTTCATTAGGCTCAAGTGAACAGACAAAACCCTTCTAATCTCCTCTCATGAGGGCTGTCAATGCAGCAAACTGTGCCTCTGGTTTGCCCTCTGGGTGATAACAGCTGCAGCTGGGATCCCAGATGATCCCTGCAGTGGTGGCAACGCCTCATTCTGTGCACAGGCAACTCTTGTCCCACTCAGGCTATGGCATCACTCACCCTCGTTAAGGGCTGTACAGGACAGGCAAGCCCAGGGGCCTCCTTTCCTTTAAGCTGCTTGTTTTCACTCTCTGTTTCATCCTGAACCTATTTTCCCAGACTTCAAGATAACTCTGCATGCAGAAGTGCCTCCTGAATAATTTTTTTTCCAGCATGTTCGCTCCTTGTCCTGGGCAGACCTTTTCCTCTCGCAGGTACAGCAGCCTGTCACATCAGATCCCCCTGTGTCACAGGGAGCAGGGCAAACCTGTCTCACCACAGCAGCCAGGAAAGGCTTCCTGTTCCTGAGACACTGCACACCTAAGGCACGACTTCTTCCCACCAGCAAAAGCGACTCAGGCAAAGCAAGCATGGCATCCTGAGTGATTTGGGATATTGCAATGACAAAATCAGTAGGAATGTGCTGGGTGTGAGTGTTTGGGTTTGAGTCAGATATCCCATATCCCAAATTTCTGCATCAAACAGAAAAACATGCTCTACTAATACTATCTTCTGGATTGAAAGCCATTTAAGCAATCAGAAATATGGATAGTGAAAAGTTGCCACACATCATGTTAAAGGAAAAAGTGTCAAGGACTTCCCACACAAAGTTATTCATCGCTTTGTTTTAGTTTTGTAGCAGAAATTGCAGAAACTCCATTTGAATTTGTTTTAAAAACAACTAAGTTGAAGATTAATTGTAACTAAAAAGGTATTTTCTGGGAGAAAACTTTCATTGGCAGACATAGGAAATCAGAATTTGGATCAAGTATAGTTTGTTTTTTTTACTTATCATGTCTAAGATAGCCAGAAATAAGGGAAAGAAAATAAAATGTCAGTAGATTGGAGCATTTTCAGTGGTGCAATTGGAACCCCTTCAACACTTCCAGAACTGGAAAGATCACTTCTTTTCCTTCATTTGTTCTGTGAGCTCAGCAGACTTTTGTGGAGCTAAAATACAAATAAATGGACTGAGCAACTGAGCAAGGGATAAAGTTGGCAACTAGAACAAGACTTCAGATACACCAAAAAATTCACTGTCGGGCTGTCACACTCTGCTCCTTTTATACTACTCAGCAAACTCTGGCAAACTACTCTGTTGGATAAAATCTTAACACAGAAGTTTCCAGCAGGTTCATGGCAGCTGGGGCTGGCCTCTCCAATGACATTCAGCCACAGGGGATGCACTGGGAGGGTGTAAACCCACTCCTCATCCCTGGAAAACCTTGATATCTGCCATCAGCAGACACGAGTCTGCTCTAACAAGTTCTCCTCTTGTTATATAGGAGCTATAAAGAAAACAGAGAATCTGAGAAGCAAATCTCACTCTGTTGGAGACATCCACTTCTCTTCTGCACTCCAGGAAAAAAAACAGACCAGTAAAACTGGCAGTGTGCATAAAAATGGCCCCAGTACTACACTAATTAAACAGGTTATAGCAGGTGACAAAAGGACTGGTGGCAGAATGTACAGAAAGAAAATAATTGGGCTTGATCTTCAAGTCTAACGTTATCTGCAAGAGGGATTTAACAGCAATTCTGCTCTTTAAAAAGCTGCTGGACTGACACACATTGGGATGCTGTTATCTGACACCCATCAAGTCAACACAGCATAATCAGAGGCAAAGCCCACTCCAGTTACTCCCCCCTGCCCTCCCACCACGGGCTGACCCAGGGCAGGTGAGCAATGCAGAAAGCAGAGAGCTCTGCCTCCCACACAGCCAGCCCTTGGCCTCCCTCTGACACATCCCTGGGGATGAGTGTGCCTGAAAATGTGAACTCTTGTCCCTGGGCCCTGAGACTTGCAAAGAGAGAACATCATCCATCCCATCGTGTGAAAGGAAAGTGTCAAAAGAAAGGCACATAAAAAAAGGGCGAAATAGTGAATCCCAGAAAATAGTTTCCCCAAGGAAAAACATGGTGGGGCTGCAGCCATTAGAAGGGCACAGATGAAGACAAGCACTTGGTTAGGAGGGACAGACCTCCAGCATGGGCCACAGCCAGAAGTAGACAAAGAGAAGTCAGATTCTGGGACTTCAGTGCTTTTCAGCTTTGTGACTGTCAAAAAAAGCCAGACTAGAAGCCACAGCTTGAGAATGTTTGGAGTCACAGGGATGTCAGCATTATCTGAAGTGCTACTCCTTGCAAACCTATCCTCAGCGGCCTGTTATGAATAATGAACAGAAACATCACCAAATGAACTCATTTGCCACATACCTTTAAACTCACCTCTCTCTATTCTTTTGGAAGGAATTAGAAATATTTTGATGAGCACTGTGCCTGTTCAAAACCAGTTCAATGCAAGGAGAAACAAATTACTGCAAATAGCTCTTGTGACTGAAGTAGGATGCTTTGGAGAAACCATCTGCATGGCTTCACCCCTCAAAAAAAAGCCTTAGCATTTCCTAGGGGAAAAAAAAAAGATATAGCTGTGACTCTTTTACCCTACTCAGTGTGATGTTCTGTGGCACAGTCCCTGGAACAGGCGTATGAACTCTTATGCTATGTCTTAACACTACAACTGATGCCTAAAATACCTTTTTTCAGTGATCTACTTTAAAAACATTTTATTTCGAAATTTTCCTCATCAACTTTTCTCCTGCAGAGGTTTTCTTATATTTGCCTTACTTTTTTAGCTTAATGGGAGCAAACTTCCTTGAACATTTTTGGTAATGCATCCATACTATTCTTACTGCATATCATTTAGTGACGTCACACTGTATCCTTGAAGAACATGAACCATTTTCTAGTCTACAATCTTATTTATACTATTACAGCAAAACAATCATTTTAAATATAAGAAATGTCAACTCTGAGATAAAATAAAGCTTTAAAGTGAATAACAGTTCTTTGGGAATATATATATATGTATATGGGAATAACAGTTTTTTTACTTATCCAATCAGGATATTGAAAAGGTGATACAGGTGACTAGCAGCATTTCCAACTTTCGAAACTTCAAGTGATGTTGAGGCTGGTGGAGTGGCCTCCCTGCAGTTATAAGATGATGTAATGAAGATGAATGCTGCCTGCTAGCACTGTGTCCTGGGCAACTCCCAGCCAGTGCTACATGCACCATGCTCTGGGAAATACACTGGGAAGCAGCAGGCTGAGGGGAGTTTAAGAGACCACAGCTATGTTCCTTCAGAGAAAAAACTTGTAGGCATTTTATTTTATTCAGAGAAAGCCTTGAGAGGTTTCTTCTGAAATGCTCTGCTGGGAGCAGCCCACTCCACTCGTGTCACACACAGCACTGCACCCCAGCATCCTCCCCTGTCCTAAGCAGCACAGGGGAACCTCTCAGTACCTGAGCAGGATGATCATGCCATTCCTTTTTCTTTCATTTATGTATAACACATGCTGGAACAAGGCTATCTCCATGCCTTTTGGCTGCTACTCCTTTGTTCTCTAGAAGTCAAAATGGGCACATGCAGGGTGCACGCATTGTCACAAAGCTATAAAACCTTCTTTTAATACAGATTAATTTGTTTTTCCTATTAATTTGTTTTTCCTACTATTTGTTTTTCCTAATATTTTGATTTGATACTATATTTGTTCTAATTGTTCCCCAGCTCCCAAGAAGATCCAAAGACTAACAGAGCTGGAAGAGAATTTACTTCTTTTTCTGCTACAGCTGGTCTGTCTCTGGGCAGGGTGGCACAAGTGAGCCAGGCTCCACCACTGCTGTTTCTGCCATGGATATTCAAGTACTACCCCTCCAGCTGGCAGCTTCTGGCACTCCTGAATAAACCAGCCCTAGCTAAAATAAGACAACACAACTTTTCACTCAGTCCATCACTCACCTGGCTCCTGGTTGAGTTAGTATTTAATGTTTATTCTAAGAGAAGTTTAACCAGGATAAAATTGGATAGAGGATATTTGTCATCACAGAAGTAGCAAAGGATTTATTAGATCAAGCAATATTGATTTCTGCCACAGTTATTTTTTAACCAGAAAATAAGCTAGGAGACACCCTGAGCACCCTACATGGCTTGCCCACTTTTTTTTTTTGTTTGTTTGGTTGGTTTTTTTGTTTGTTTGTTTGTTTGTTTTGTTAAGCATATTCTTTAACCTATATTAAGGGAAATTAATTTGGTTTATATTAATTTGGTTTATTTTTTAAAAGGGTGACCACTGCCCTGATCCACAGACTCTCATATTTCAAAGACCAGATTTAGCATAAATATCCTTAGCATTACAACCAGACAAAACCACCAAGCACTGTGTTTACGCAGGAAATTCTCACCAAAGTAGAAAACTGCAATTTTTTTTCATTAAAGCACAAATGTTTCCATTTTATTCTTTTAAATTTTTCCACCTATTTATTTTTCATACAGTCAGTCCAAGAAACCTCTAATGATCACTCTAGACATTGTCTCAGACACAGTGACCAGGAGCTCAGGGGGTTCAGGTGGCTGTTGTACAAACACCTAAATCTGTGCTAATGACTAGAAACTCCCTGGGAGTCAGCAGAAGGAGAGATGTTTTAGAACAGAATTGATGTTTATGAAAATATTTCAAGAGAGAGGACACAGGCTCTGGAAGTGCTTATTTCTTTCTGGTGGCTCTTAAGTGAGACTTTGATGAGTTTGTGTCTGGTCACCTAAATCCAGCCCCTCTGGCACTAATCAAAACCATGGACTGCAGTGAGAGAAGACAACTTGGGGAGTGCCAGGGGGTTCTTAAGAATAAAAGACTACTCCTAGTTCCAAATGACTGCAGTGGATGAGAAAACAAATATTTACCTTCAAAAGAAAACTTTTCTATTGCCTGAATCTCAAGGAGTACTTTTCCCTGGTTTTCAACCCAAAGTATAGATTTTCTAAGCTAAAATTAATTTCCCTGGCACTAGCTATTCAGTGACTTACTCTAGAGTATTTTAGGATTAATCACCACTGTTTTCACATGATGTCAATATTCTGCAATGGAATATGTATGAGGGCAGCTTGACTCTTCTAGAAGTAGCTGCTTTGACCCAGAAAGTCTTAACCAGAGAATTAAATTGTTTTAAAAAGCAGAAGGGACAAAGAAACCTTCTTTTAAAAATTGCAAGAGGTCATTTAAAAAACTATATATTTTAACTTAGACCTGTTGCTAAAAGATCCATGAAGAAAATCAACCCATAACAATTAATTTAACCTCATAATCTAATGACAGTTATGGCACAAAAAATAAATGGTTCAAATCAGAATTCTACCTCAGCTGGCCATATCCCTACCAACTAGACATGCAACAAACTTACTCTCTTGACTTCTGTCTCTTATTCTTGCACATTTGAGCCCATAAAGCAGCAAGCAACAAATTTAGGGTTGTGGCTTTCCACTCTTTGAGCATGTGACCCACACTTTTTTTTCTGGAACCTATGCAGCCTGAAGCACATCATGTTATGCTGTCTTTGGAAAACAAAACTGACAAAGAAATCAAAAAAACAATCAAACAAACAAGACCACCAACAAATGGCTTTTGAGTGACCAGCTAGCAAGACAAGAAAAAAATATGAAGAATGTGCACAAATGTTTGAATGAATCAATGCACTCATCTCTGTTTTTCTCAGAGCTGGAGTGCAGCCACCACCTTCCATGGCTAAAAATAGTGTCAGTAGGCAGCTCAGAACGATGCAAATCACCTTCTTCGGTTTTATTTAATATCTCCTGAGTGAGGGACAATTCATTCCTTTGAGATGGTACAGAAAATTAGTGGAATTATACCAGCAGAGAGCAGATAAGAATCCAAGAAAATTACAAAGGATTAAGTATCATTAGTTTGAAAGAAAGCCACTTAAATGACTTTTTCCTCCAGCTTTTCCTACCCCTACAATTTTAAAGACATGAAAAAAAGTTCTGGTCATTGACCATAAACCCCTTAGCCCCATATTTCAGGATAATTTCTGTTTCCTCTTCAAAGCAGTGATTTCTGAAAAAATTCAGTTTGTTTGATTATACCCAAGGTCAGCAGCAAAGTCTAAAAAAGCTGTCAATATACTAACAAAATCTCCAAACTTTTCTTTCTCCTTTGTAATCACCAAGGGCTCATCTCCACATGCAGTCAGCAAGATAATTGAATATCATGGGTGAAGGAACACAGCCCTGCCAAGCTGCTGGACTGACCTTGAACCCTTTGGCCAGCTCACCAATGCCTCTTTGTGTCAGTCCCTGAAGAGTAAACTCTGAGTAAGCAGATCAATTTCCAGCCATCTTTCCCAAGCATTGCATAGAAAGATTCAACAATCTCAGTTATAGACTGCAGGAAAACTGGCCCAAAACATAAGAATTTGAAGAGTTTGAAGTCAATTTTGATGTTAAGTTTGTGGAATCTGAAATACATCATCATATAATACCTGGACCTGTATTGTATTAAGTATATATGATTATATTTATTTATTTATTTGAATTTNTTCTCAGATTTTCATTATGTTTCTACGAATGTGTTATGGGCCTACAGAGTAAACATCATTATGCTTTCAACCACTTTGCTCTACCAAAATGGTGACTAATACAGCTATTATGGACTCATTTATTAAGCAAGATTACACACAAGGTAGCTCATCATCCAGGAAGGAATTAGTAGCCAGTTGTTTTCACGTCACTTTGCATAGTGATGAGTCTACAGCTGTGGGTCATGCAAGCTTTAAACAAGGCAGGCTGAGGAATGTGGTGCTCTCTGTTCCACACCGAGTGCTTCTGAGACACCCTTTGCAATGGTTAACGTCAAGAATCAGAGGGTCAGGTTCCTTTTGGAGAAAACAATGCAAGCAATTTATTCCCAGTGCTTTTTTAAAATTTCTTTTTAATGGGAAATTGCATTATTCCTACCGTCAGCCAGCTCAAGATGCACAAGATTGTCTGTTGTCATTTGCTTCTGTTTGGGTTCCTCCCAGGACAGGGTGACAGCAAGGACTAGTAATCCTGAGAATGGAAGCCTTATTATTTCTCAAAACACAACAGTCAGAGTTCAAAAGGCAAGAGGTACTTTTAAGATACCCAGGCATAATCTGCATGCTCCCCTTGAAAGCAAAATTTGTAATTAGAGCTGGCATTTGTGAGCAGCCTGCTAGTGCTGGTCATCTCGCTAACAAACAAAGGGGACATGCTTTGTGACACTGGCACAGCATCCGTGGGGAGGGGACGGTGCCACTCCTGCAGGAAGCACAGGCCAGGGACGTGTGCAGTTGAGATGGCCTAGAGGGAACCCAGCTGAAAGATCTTCGGGAAACAAAATGTTTGTGTAGTCACAGCAGAGAAACGGGAGATGAAATGAGGGATTTAAGATCACTACTTTGCTTTCCCACAAGCTTTTCCTGAGACTTTGCCTTCCTTCCATATAATGCAGAGAAGTCATTTTTTTTTTCTTTCTCTTTTTTTTTTTTTTTTTAATATTCTGAAAGTGAGAACTTGGAAAGCAAGATAACAAAAGAGGATTGAATATTCAGAGCAAAACCTCTGCATGAGAGATAGAAAATAATTTGGTTCTCCAAAACCCTGTAAGTAAGAATTAAGTAGTAAATGCACCTGATTTTTATGCAGGTCATTTTCTCAGATAGAAGGATGGAGTAAAACCAGCTCACTTTTTTTCTTTTTTTTTTCTTTTTTTTTTTTTTTTTTTTAATTTAAATAGGTTTTTAGTAGCA
>VXBB01014868.1:281736-299064 GCA_013399915.1 Illadopsis cleaveri
TTGTAATTTAAATAGGTTTTAAGTAGCATGGATATTATGGCTTTGGAGATCACAGGCATATTTCAGGTCTCCCATTTTTATTACTCACACTGGGCCGTATGAAAATGGACCTTTGGTAATCCAGTCACGTAAATTATTTCATGTTTTATTGAAAACCTCACCATCACCAGGAAAAGATCTTGAAACAGTCAAAAGGCATATACCATACAGAATCAAATTTATATACAGTTAATTGCTTTGAAGGAGGAAGAACAAGTGGAACCCTCCGAGACTCAAAGGCGTGTTAGCACTAAGTGTGTTAATCTGTTCCGCTTGGTTTCTCAACACGGGAGAGAGAATCAGCAGCCACAACTCCTGTCCTCCTGGAGAGGATTTTCAGAACAGACTGTAGCACTACGCCTTGTTTCAAGCATTTGTCTGCAAACAAACACGAGGAAAGCACCACTGCAATTAACAGGGGTCAGATAAGCTGAGAAGTGGGAGCACCCCTGGTTTAGGAAAGGCTTGCTAGAGCATCCTGGTGGCAGTTTGTAATGTGCTATGACTCACTCACATCCATCTATCCCTTATCTTCAAAGGGGAAGAGAATAAAGGCAGGGTAGATGACCAGAAAATCCTTCTGTATTTGAAGAGAGATTTCTGCTAAGCACTTCTTACCAAGGC
Organism: Illadopsis cleaveri; assembly: GCA_013399915.1. Lineage (NCBI taxonomy): Eukaryota > Metazoa > Chordata > Aves > Passeriformes > Timaliidae > Illadopsis > Illadopsis cleaveri. The sequence goes on from VXBB01014868.1 coordinate 282,400, forward strand.
CACGTAACTATTTTATGCAAAATTAAGAAATAGATGAAGGCAAAACAGAGAGAAGACATTTCATAGTATGGAGCATTTGCTTGGAAAGAGATGTTATGATAAAGACAAGCATGAGGCTCTTCTGCCTTCAGTGAGATCTCTGAGTTGTTATTACGACTCAGGGATGATGGATAAGTGGTGAACAAAAGCACTGATGATGAGTGTGGACTTGAAGGTAATCAGATCCCCTTTAAGAGCTTCCCCCAAAAAATCATTTTTGCACCACCTGGTTTTGAGGGGCAAATTAAATCCCTATACAGAAGAAAAAGGAAGACACAGCATTTTGAAAGTGATGACATACAGCAAACCCAGGGAAGATAAACAGCAGAAAAATACAGGAACATGGAGGAAAGAAAAAAAATCAGTGTTCAGGTCTTAATACAGATAATGTTCCTGTGACAAGTAAAGTACTTCTGAAAAAGAATCAGTTTAGATCCAGCCAGGAGGGACACTCAGACACACGTTCATCTGCTGTTCCACCTGGTGAGCAGACACAGGGAGCCAGCTCCCCCAGCAGCCAGGAGCACTGCCAGGCAGAGAAGGCAGAAATCACAGGGCTCCAGAGAGCAAACTCCTGCCTCTGTGCTTGCTCATAACCTATTAATCTGACAGAGATTCTGATTTAAACCCAACTCTGCTGAGAGCAATCCTCCACGGGTCCACTGGCATAAGGAGCTAGAGACAACTATAGTTGCAGCATGGCACAGTATAAATTGTTAGAAGCTGCAATAAATAACAAAATCAGGAGATACAAATAAAAATAGTGATGGGGAATTAAACAGCTTTTCTAAAGACAAGCAGCGTCACAAAGGTGTGATGCACTTTGGTTTTAAAGAGTAAGCATACATCAAGAAATGTCAGAGATTTTATGCATCTACAATTTGAAAAATGTCCTCAACATGGAGCATTCCTGCTGCAAATAAGAGACAAAGCCCCTACACAGACAACTGCAAGTTGTCATTCTGGGCTTCTGAACAAGGCTGAGCATGATTATACACTCAATTCTCATGCTGTCAAAGGGTTGATGCATTTTGTCCCACTTGCTTTTCTTAATAATTACCATTTCCCTAGAACACCACATCCCTGAGGGACAAACCCATGTGAAGCAGTGGTGTACAAGAGAATCTAAACCCCAAAGCTGCCTACATTAGCACGCCACACCTTCGTTCTTTCACCCAAAGCAGAACTGCTTTCTGTGGCTGATTTCCAATTTCATTTAAAAAAATCTCACCCACTGTTACATCTCCTCTTGCCCCTGAAAGGCTCATTTCACCATTTGTTAATGTCTTTCAAAAAGTTTTTCTGGCAGATCATATCCCTGTTCTCTATGATAAAACTTGTTGTACTAATTTCTCTTCCCCAATGATGTTTATTCCCTCAAATATTTGCAGAACATTGCCAAGTCACCTTGCAATCACTGCTTGGAGCATTCCTATCTCATCTGCAGCCCTTCTGCACACAGCCAGCCAGTTCTTCCAGCCTCCTTTATCATTTGTCTTGTTCATCTTGTCAGTTAGTTTCTCTGACCTCTCCTTTCACTTTGTTTTATTAATTTTTCAGCACACCCCTGTGAGGCAAGTAGAGATGAGCAGTCTCCCTCCATCCCTCTCCACACTGCAACCATGGTGGGACCAGGGAGGAGTTGATTCCCTCGGTCCCACACCAAGGGCAGGACTGTGCCTGTGCAAGGCACCTCTTCCCAAGGGAATTAAATGGTGCACTACAGCACTCAGCATCCCTTCACACAGCACCTGTGCTCACATCCAGGCAGCTCTTCATGGCCCTTCAGAGCCTGAGTGAGCACTGTGGGCATGGGAGGTCAGAATTCCTCCCAAAGCACTTCTCCCAGGGTGGGTTCAGGGCATGCATGTCCTGCTGTAACTCCAGCTGAGGAGACCTCACTGTGCAGTAGGTGAGTAAATGGCATAAACCAACCCTACTCTGAGACACCTCAGTGGCCATGCCTGAGTATTTCAATAAACCATGTCACTTCAGAGCCTGAGTGAGTGTCGCCCTGATTTTTCAGCCTNAGCCTCCTTTATCATTTGTCTTGTTCATCTTGTCAGTTAGTTTCTCTGACCTCTCCTTTCACTTTGTTTTATTAATTTTTCAGCACACCCCTGTGAGGCAAGTAGAGATGAGCAGTCTCCCTCCATCCCTCTCCACACTGCAACCATGGTGGGACCAGGGAGGAGTTGATTCCCTCGGTCCCACACCAAGGGCAAGACTGTGCCTGTGGAAGGCACCTCCTCCCAAGGGAATTAAATGGTGCACTACAGCACTCAGCAGCCCTTCACACAGCACCTGTGCTCACATCCAGGCAGCTCTTCATGGCCCTTCAGAGCCTGAGTGAGCACTGTGGGCATGGGAGGTCAGAATTCCTCCCAAAGCACTTCTCCCAGCGTGGGTTCGGGGTCCCAGCTGCTCCCCTGGGCTGTGGGCACTGGCCCAGGATGGGACACTGAGCTCACTTCCTTCACTGCTTTGCTTTCTTTTCTCTATTCCTTGTGCTAGGCTGGGAGAGGCTATTGCACATCCCCACACATTCTCCTGAACAAAGGTATTATTTATGGTTGAGTGGAAAATAATGGAGTTTTTTCTCTGTGTGGGTATGGCATACCCACTGCAGTGATTTTCCATTTCATTCATAGGCTCTGTAGCTTCCTTCCCACTCCTGCAAGAAAATAAAACACATCTGTATTGATAGATACAGATATATCTGGGTTTTTGACAGACCTGGATGTTGCTGGCCTATATAAGATTACATTCATCCCAATTTATCAGAGTACTGGTTACACATGCGTAGTGAGGAACTCTATTATCCTGTCTTTAATTTACTCTCAAGGAGTTCATCTCTCACAAAATCCATATCAGAGCCCCCTTTCTCAATTATTTTAGCCAGGGAGGGGAGAGGTCTTTATCTGATCTGATAATGGAGCTATTTGGCTCAGCCCAGCCATTAATCCATCTGACAGCTTTCCTATGAAAAAGCAGAATTTTCATCCTACACTCCAATTTATTTCATCATCTGCACTTTCCTTCTCCAACCCTGGTGGGTGGTAATAATGAGAACTGTCTAGAAAAATATATAAATATGGCACATGTATATAAATACAGATAAAGCAGGTGGCACAGGTGTGAGAAGAAGTGAATCCTGCCTTTACAAGAATTTATTGCTTGAGCATTTATTTGCCTTATGGAAACTTAAACCAGTCACCATAATTGAAAATATCCCAACACAAATTCCTATTTTTCTCAATAAACAAGACCTTCATTTTGTTGGGGGTGGAGGGATTTTTTCCTGGGGGGCGTGGAGGGGTGGGTGTTGATTTTGTTTTGTTCTGTTTTTTGTGTGAGTCCCTATCACAGCAGTTCTCTGGTCTGAATGAAAAATGCTGTATTGTAATTCCAAAGTAAGATTTACTCATTGTGGTGACACTCCAGGTATCAGAAAGCAAATCTGGAAAAGAGACAAGCCTGCAATGTGGATGTTGAGCTCTCCTGTCTGACCTGCTCCTCTGCAATTATCCTTAGCTGACAGCCTCTGTCAACACAGAGTTGGACAAGCAGAAATCTCAGTGAAAAAGGGGTTTTCTTGGTTCTTTTTCTTTTTAAGTAAGAAAAACTGATATATAAGGCAGGTGCCAAAAGAATTTACATTTTACCCAGCATTATTAATATTTACAAAATATTTTTATTTAAAAATGCCAAACTTGTGAAAACATTTAGCCAAAACATATTTTAAATAGAAATAATGTTTTCAAATTAATTCAAAATTGTCTGTTTCTTTTCAAAACTTTGGAAGCAGAAGATAATGTTTTTCAGGTTCAAAGGAGCATCTCGTTTCCAAAGTTAGAATTATTCTACTAATAAACGTAGGCAACACTCAGTCACTCTCACCTACTGCCACAGTTGGTTCCCTATTCTTACAGGTGGCAGTTCAGAAACATTTCAAATGAGGTCAGGAGAGGAAAAGAAAAAAGGATTTTTCCCATAATGACATACTGAGCAAAAGACAAGTCAGAGTTTGTGCTTTTCCTGCTTCTATATCTACATTTTAGCTCCAAAGTCACTTAAAGATAATTTCCATGCATGCAATTGAACACTTGCATTTTCATCAGGCTACTTCAATTTCTTTGTTGGAAATGAAAGCATGAAGATGGAATACATCTCAGCCATGCTGGAGCACCTCCTCTAGGTTTTTGGGGATCCTCTATTTTCTGGTTAGTTTTCGGGTCCTGCTGTAATTCCAGATGATGAGACCTCACTGTGCAGTAGGTGAGTGAATGGCACAAACCAACCCTACTGTGAGACACCTCAGTGGCCATGCCTGAGTATTTCAATAAACCACCCCTTTCCACCTCCTGCCACAGCACCACTGCTGCCACTGGCATGTTCCCACCTCTGCTGTCAGTTCAGGTCCATAGAGGCTCAGGATACAGGGTCAGAAATAGAAATGCAACTATAAACTTTCCAAATAGCTTGTATATTCTGTCACTGATGACTATGGTTTAGCCATTTTACGTTTTCCAAGCCTTTTTATTTTTGAGACAGCCTTTTCTGTGCCAGTTCTATAACAACAACAACAAAAACTTACTGTGGATGTTTTTATTTTTTTTAAGATCCTCAACAACAATGTCTGTCTGCTCCCCACCACATTCTCAGCCATTTGAACTGATTGTCTCTCAAGTCCTTCTGTGACTGAGCTGCCCAAAAAGTTTACCACACAATTTTTACTGCTTCCTATGCAGAACTTAAAGTGTCTACAGGTCTAGAAATGAGGATGGACTTCTGTTCTATAAGAGGGGCTACATATCAATTTATCAGCAATTTTGTAAAGGCAAACATTAATGCAGACGAAAAATAAAGATACATTTTCAATGATGTCTCCTAGGCCCAGCAAACACTCATAGCAAATTCTGGTCCCTTTTGGGTTTATCTGCCCATATCTCTCTCATATATAATAATTCTTCTGCACCCCTAACTGGGAAAAGGAGAACAATTAATAATGTGCAAAAAGAGAGACTTCCATTTGTTTATTTCTACAAACACTGTCTAAGTGCATTCCAAATTGAAGACAGCTCATAGAAATCATTGGTGGCATAAAAACTGAACTAAAAGGATTTACACAGCCTGGATAAATTTTAAACTACTTTAAATATTTCCCTGAAGTAAATTTTCTTCCTTCCACACAGCAGCATTAAAAGAGGGAGACAAGAAAAAACCAATTTAATTAACCATTCCAAGGGGTTTCCAGGACAAGTTCTTAACTAGCTCTGAGATTTCCTACTTGTAACACAACCCTCTGTCTGATTAAGCTTCTTTGGGTAAACATGTTTACAGTTATGTCAAATCTTTTGAAATCCAATGATGAAAATTTGCCTTAACACTTCTTTTACAGCAGGACATGCTTCTTGCAGTACCTCTTTGTTTCTTCTTGGCTTTGACAGGACGTGTTCTCTAAGAACTGAGCCTTGCACACCCTGCTCAGCAGAATGGGTGACTGGTAGCACCACTGGATCATGAAAAGGAGTGGAATGAAGATTTCTGAGGAAGCTTTACACTGGCAGTGACTGATACAGTCAGAAAGGTTGCATCACTGCCTGCAGGTCTCACAGTCCTGCCTCTGGCAAGGGCTGTGTGGGCTATCCCTCTGCAATAGGCATTTTATCGACCAGCAGCATTAATTTTTGGGTTTTTTCATAGTCCCCCAACAGCTCAGGACTGGAGCTGCTGCTGCCATACAACAAAAACAACATACAACCAAACAACAAAACCCTAACTATGTAAAATGCCAAGCTATTTCCAAGGCAAATATTTTAAAAGCAATTCAGATATTCAGAAACATACGTCTGTATTCAAATGAGTTATAAACATTAATTGACTTTAAATAAAAGTCTTTACTTATTTATAAAACACTTCCTCTTGATGTAGGTAAGAGTTTCTTTCATGACTTTGTTCATCAGGCACCTATGCCCTGCAACAAACATACTTTTTTATACACTTAGCTCAAATCAAAGATAGCACTATCTTTATACAAAGAGATTGTTTGACAAGCAGGGACTGCAAGTAATGGTCCATAACAGATTTGGTCTTTAATCACTAAAGTATATCCCTAGTTTACAGAAGGAAAAACTAACAAAGTGGAGGAGATTGTGCTGGTGCCAAAACCAGCCTGTCCTGCAGTTGCATCTCCACTGGGGCCAGAACAACTGTGATCTTTCTAAGCTTATGGCAGGCTCCATTTTCTTTCCACTTTGTGGCCTGGACCCTGCAGCACTGAACTCATACCTAACATAAATGCTGCACCAACTACTACAACTGCCTGCAAGTCCTGACAAGCATAAAACCTAAAAGCAGGATTTATTTTTTTTTTCCTTTTTCCCAGTCTGAAAATTCTTTTTCGCTTCTTGGAAGCAATTTCCTTCAAAAATTACAACCACCCTCAAGGGGACTTTCTAGTAGTTACCTGATTTTTGAGCTGCTGTGTTACTCATCCTTCCTTTTTGCCTCCCCCCTCACACTGTCTCCCCTTCCCATATCACGCATCATCAAATTTACGGAATGGAAACCATTTAAAACACCAAATTATTGCTGAAGGTGAACAGGACGTGAAAGTCAAGTACCATGCTCTGCCTGCCTTTTGGGATTCCTCACGTAATGCATTCTGTATTTTACTCATCAAAATGTCATGCTCAGAAAGTTACACGGCCTGAAGAATAGGGGAAACAACAGAGAGGAGAGGGGAAGAAAAGGCTTGACCCTCGTGCTATTGGTCATGTTTGCCTATAAAAAAACTGGAAAAAACATTCCTGAGTCTGACAGCAATCACAGCCATCTTGACAGTGTCTAAAGCATGAATAATGCGTTGTCAGCTCAAAAAAAAAGCCCCAACCTGCTTGTCTCTGAAGGCCATTTTACAGCTGGCGTATATATCTGACACGAGGGAAAGAGAGATTGCATCATCTCAGATATATGACACTCGCTGGGAATGCAGCTGCTTGCTGGAGTGACTTCCATGATAAACATGTCACTTCTGCAGAAGATTGATGGCAGCCGGAATTGTCATTTCTCTAATTCATTTCTCCCAGTCACTTTGTCCTCCTGGTTCCAATGTGCTTTGTAGACTGAGAATCAACACATCTATTGATTTCCTTAGTGTGTAAAGGTAAAAATATTTTTAAAGTTTCCAACTGAACTGGGTCCAAAACACCTTAGGACTTTGATGTTTTTCCATTTCAATAAAACGAATTAAAGCTGAGGAAAGAAAGATGGAGGCATGTAAACTTTAGAGACAAAAGCCTGATTTTGATCAAATAAAGTACCTTTGAGAATAGTAAGTCCTGTTAACGTGCAGTTTAACACTACTTGGTTATAGCAGTATTCTGTTTGTTCTTGCCTTTAAACAGAAACATAACCCAGTCTGTGCATACAGATTTCTCTTCAGATGCTTGGGAGTATTTAAAGTTTCTAACTGTGCCCAAATATAATCCTCATAACAGTACTTAAATCTTTACAAAATGAAGGGATTTTTTCACAGGGTTATAGATAATTTGGGTCAGTATAGCCTATTCTGGTCTATGAATATGTCAGAATATCTCCTTTGATCATTCTCATATGGGGTGACACTCTGTGACTAACAGGGTAATGCATCTCCTCATGAATTTCTGTCTTTTCACTGGCCACCCCTGGTAACTCCCCATATATATCTGATTGATTCAAGGCTGGTATTTAGAAAGAAGAAAGAAAACCCAAAAAACCCAAACAAAACACACATACGCAGCTTTCTCCATTTTTTTGTGCTTGTCTGCTAGATCAGTGGAGCTTTGCTGCTCTGTTTACAGCATTGCTGACACTTCTGTGGCACAAAACAGATTTTTGCAGAACCCCACTTTTGTGCTTGTGGCTTCTCTGCAGGAGAAGGCAGCAGCACAGCCAGGATGAGGAGAGGAGAGCTGGGCTGCTGCCTCTTCCCAAATCCAGGGCTGTCTGTCCCAGCCACAGCAGCAGCGTGGGGAGGCAGCAGGGACAGACTGCAGAGTGCCACACATTTAGCTCTGCAACTCTCCACAGGCTGAGACGAAGTGCAGAGTAGCAGCTCTGCCCACAGGGGTGCCTTGTCAAGTCAGATCAGTGCAGGGCTCTGGGCTGGACCTCCACCAGTTATATAAAACCCTGTCCACAAACCTCCTGGCCAGTGCTACAGAGCAAGGGCTGGGTTCAGAGAGCTGACCACAGGTCCATTTCCTCCAGTACCATGAGAGGAAGAGATGCAGTGCATCCTTCTGATTGCTCCCTAGCTCTCCCCAAGTCATTGCCAGAGCAAAACCTCCTCTTTGCTGCATGCTAATGGGGAAAGCACTGGATATAAATTGCCAGTGTGACACAAAGGATGTCCTTTTCACTCTTTTCTTCACATTTTTCTTCCTGTGCTTGCCCCAGAGTGCGAGTCCTGCTTTCCTTTCCATGACAGTTACATCTGTCAAACCTGTCACATCTTGCATTTACTCACACAAGATGCAAAAGCTAAAGCAGGTGCTACAGATGCTTCCTTGATTAGTGCAATGTGTTGATATTGTTTCTTGATATTTCACAAAGGAAAGAGAGAATGAAAGATAAAAAGAGAAAGGGAGAACAGTGGCAGCATTAGATGAGATAAATGGCTTTAAAGTGCCTTGTTCTGCTGTGATGGCTTCCATCAGACATGCCCAGCAAGGTAAAAGAGGCATTTTTTCAAACAGATGGTCTCCAAGTCTTTAGAGCATTACAGCTCAGAGTAGCAGCATAGCTCACTGCCACACGCTGGGGAGGAACTGTGCCATGAAGGAGACACACTCAATTTACCTGCCCGCCTTAACAGCATCTGAACACCTGCTCTGCTGAGGTGTTAAACTACACCTCAGTGAAAGGCAGCTGCTAGAGGGACACAGCTGAGGGTACGGACAAGAAATAAAAGCCTTTTGTTAAGGCAATGAATTTGCATTCTGAGGACAGAGGAACAGGCCATGTAATCTCTGTGACAAGGTTTGTGCCAGAGCGCAGCTTGTGGACAGTGTGACATTAGATCCGGCCCCCTCCTCTCCCTAAAAATGTGATGGAGGCAGCCAGCACATGATGGAAATTCACATTGCAGAAAACTGGTTACATCCAAACTTCTGCTAAAGGTACATTGGTTGTGTGCTGCTGCCATACAGAGCCAGGCTGCCAGGCACTTGTGGGTACATACATTGCATTCACTGGAGAGAAGCCTTTAGTCAGCACAGCAGACTCATTTCCAGCTGTCTAGACAGACAGTAACTCTGAATTTGCAGCTTGCAGTAGGTCTGTCTGCTTTGCAAAAGATAGAGTAAACACAGCCCAGGTTATGTTCTCTGTATGTAAAATGGAGATAAAACCTCATTGTCTTTGCCTTTCTCTTTCTTGCCTACTAAACTTGTAGTGCTTTAGAAAGAAAAAGAAATATCTCATCAAAATAGGTTTTCATCATAAATGGTCACCTGGACTCCAGACCCTTTAGGTTCCTTTATCCAGAAGCAGAAATCAGTGCATCAGTTGGATATGATTTGGGTTGGTGAAGAGCATCTTGAGACAGCAGATCTCTTGCACTGGTTCTCTGACACCCTCAGCAGGCTTTGCTATCCAAAGATTTATTTTCCTTAAAGAAAAGGTTATACCTCTGTACCAATGCATCAGAAATGAGCCTTCAAATCAGGTTCACCCTGGGCCATGAAAATAGAAAAAATACTTTCTCTGAAATTTGCCTAAATTGGCATGTTCTTTTCCAGCTGCTGTCCCCTACTTGAGTGGAGCTGGCAGATTTATGCATTCAGTATGTATTCGCTTAAACTACTTCTACCTAATGATAAAGAAAATATTAATTCATAAATAACCCTAGGCAGTGGGAGGCCTGAAATGTATACATTACTTACTTATATCTGTGTTCAGCAAGCTGAAAAATGACAGAGTGCCCCAGCAGTGCAACCAGGCACAGCATAAAGTGTTCAGCTGAGCAGGAGGAGAGGCCAGGCTGTGCTCCTTGCACGGGCAGGTCCTGCACTGGCAGGTCTTGGCTATATCCCTGCTGCAGGCTAACCTGGCTGCATGAGCTGCCGCTGCCTGGCTCAGCAAAACAAGGGGAGCAAAACACAGCCTCCAGCCACACCTGGTGCACTGGGGCTGCCACAGAGAATCTGGCAGGTTGTGGCCCCCAGATTAGACACTGCTGGGTGTTTTCACCCACCATCTGAGATTATCCTGCTGCAGGAGACAGAATAGCTTATTTTCCATGCAGACAATTGAATAGATTGATTTTTCTTATTCTTCCTTATGAAGGTAAATCCCAGAGCTGCTGGGCTGGGCCACTTCCAAGTTTTGCAGTCAGGGATTTCCACAGAAAGAGCTGACAATGCAAATGGCTCCAGCAAAGGCTTTTTTCATGACCCTAGTGACCTTTTTATTTTGAGCAGATAGCAGCTTTTATCTCTTTGCACCATTTGGTTATCATATTTTTATATCGCTGAGTGAAGCTCTGATGCTGCTACCCGGGGAGAACAGGCATAAGAAATCCTTTCATATGGATCTGTGAAACACTTCCTTGCTGAGGCACAGCACCCCAGCTATCCCAGGCTCGGGCACACACATTAAGCACTTCACTCTCACACTGCAGTGTCTCCTTTTAGTCCATTAGTGAATGAGTAGAGTACCTCTCCCGGTAAGAAACTGTTACACTTCAGTTGTGTTTCACCCACCGCAGAGTAACACATCTGCTAACCAAAACACAGTCACGCTAGGCCCTGTTCCTCTAGTGAGTCCATCCTCATTTCCACTGCAGCCTCGCATAGGTGAGAGCCTGAGAGAGAAAAGTTAGCAACAATCCTTTTTCTTACCTCACTCCTATTCAAACTGTTTCCTTAGGAGAGACCAGCGTAGCAATTATTAGAGTTCATAACCTCTTTCTTAATTACCTACATAAAAGTCAAAGCTCTGCAAAACACAGGAAGACTATGAATAAACTGCCTCATGTTTTCCAGAAAGGTTTGCCTCATTATTAGTGTTTTTAAAATGCGATTACACATGAATAATAAAGAGAAAATTCCTTTGCATTTTTGTATTTTCTCTATACAGTACATGGGCAAGCCTCCACTAACCAGATATTCCCTTCAGCAACAATGCAACCCATTATTTCTGAACTTTCGGTACTTTCATCCTGTAAGCTCTGGAGCAGTGTGACCAAGGAGACAGACAGCTTAAAGGTATTTGGATGCTAATGAACTACAGATGTGCTGTTCACTAAGCTGAGAATGATGGTGCCTTTAACTCTACCTTCACTTGCTCTGCAGGAGCCCCAGAGAGGGGAAACGGCAAAGGAGAAAATAGAAACACAGGACCCAGTGTACACCAATCTCTGGCATCAGTGCTTTGCATTTCTCTCTTCCAGACAGAAGAACAGAATGCCTAGATCCAGGGTTTGGATCCTAAATGGAAGGATTGGTATTTCTGTGAGGTAACAGCCTCCCATCAGTACCTCCGATTTCTGTACAGTAGCACTAAACATATGTTCTCATGTCCCCTAATCTCAGGATTACCCTGGCGGAGGGATGGATAAACACACACGAATAGCGTGCCCAAAGGGAGTGTGGTGGCCAGAAACCTGCTCAGGCCAGCAGAGAATTGCTGAAAGGGGCTGTGAACAGACTGTGGGTGCCAGGGCAGCCAGCAGCACTGCAGGCCTCTGGGGGGCAGTTGGAAAGGGTCCCTGGAGAGGCACACAGGGGAACAAACCGGTAAATGAGAGCTGTGTGTGTGAAAGAGTTGAGTAAAGAATAGTATCTAAAAGTCACACTCCCCAGCTGAAGGAACAACGTTCCTGTTAAAATTTCACCAGAAATTCTCCAAGAGATCTATCTTGTAAGGTCACAGAAGGGCAGTGGGTACCTCAAATTCAAGTAGAAGGTAAATATTTTAACAAAACAATGACAAGGTTCAACTCATTATTTCAGCTTGGATTTTGAGACATGCTGTCTTTTACCATTATTCATGTTTTGGAGGTGTGGTTTTTTTTGTTGTTTTTTTTTTGTTTGTTTGTTTGTTTGTTTTTTGTTTTTTTTTTTTTTGTTGTTGTTGTTGTTTTGGGTTTTTTTCCAGACAGACGCTCACAGCACTGCAATTATTTATGCTGGTGCCAGCATTCAGCTTCTGGGCTGGCCCAGCACCCTAAGAAGATTGAGACTGTGGCAGCTGTGATGCTGACTGACCCTTCACAAACAGGAAAAGGGACAAGAGGCAGAGCCACACCACTTGACCAAGCTGCAAACTTTGCAAGTTTATCTTCTCATGCTCCCTGCCTGTCTGAGCGTGCCAACCCCAAACTGCTGCGAGCAACACTGCGAGCAAATGAAACGTTGTGTGCAATTCATCTCTGGCAAACGCAAACATCACATTACACCAGTGGAATCAAACTTTAATTTCACATTCAGATAGCTTTTAAACCAGCCAGCTGGTAATGTGCTTTGATGAGTTATGGCTTCTTTTGAGAAGACCGATCTTCTGTCAATAGCATCGATTTAGCAGTAATGGCTTTTTAAAATATCACCTCTTTCCAAACTAAGGAGCAGGGAATTTGTTTAGGTTGCAGAAAGCCAGGCAGATAATGTGAACTGCACCACTGCTGCTACAGGATTTGTATTGTTCTGTGTATCTCTGACACCTGCGTTTACTAATTGATAAAGATTTGAGACAGCACGGAAGAGCTTGTCTCTCTCCAGTTCACCTAGCAGCTAATAAATGTTTCCAGGATTCCATCCTTTCATTACAGAGTCAATTGAGGGGAAAATAGGTTTGCTCCTTGAGTCAAAACGTCCCTGGAGAATTTGAGGTGCTGCTTGCGTCTCCTAAAAGATTGCAGTCTCTCTGCATTTTTAAAAGAGGACTGTGAACGCCTCTTAGAGAAACTTCCCCGGCTATTCATTTGCCTAAAGATAACGGTGTGAGATGTGCAGAACAATTCTGAGAGAAAACAGGAGAAAACCACAGTTCAGCTAGGTTTAGGCGGGGAAATACCCTTCTAAAATTCAATGGAGAAACACCACTTTTATGTAAACTTGAATTTCTCGTAAAAAGATTCCAGAAAATTGCCTAAGAGCAAATAAAGAGGATTATCATATTTCCCTGTGACTAACGTTTGTTGCTTTTTCTTCCAAAATCCCCAATCATTTTTGTGCGTTTCTCTTTGAACAAGTGTGGTTTTCCACAACCCTACAGATGTAGCAACATTTTGAGGTAATTTACACCTGTTGCAGATACCTAATTAATCTTAATGATTCAGGATTTAACCCTTTTGTCTTTGTTTATGTTCTCACGGATCTGAAGACAGTCAGGTGTCTTTCATTCACGGATCACATGTAAGCATGAGTCCAAACTTACATGGTGAATTCTCTAAAAGCTAAATTAGCTATTTACCCTGATCACTAAATTAAAAAAAAACCCCAAACGCAGAATTTGGAGTTTCAGGGACTGCAAGCTGTTACTCTTCAGAATTGAGACTGAATCATCAGTATTACATCATTTGACCTGATTAGCTTTCCTCCCATGACTTAGTGAGGAATTGCCACAGATGGGTATTCATCCATAAAGTTTACCAAAAAAGCAAAAGAAAAGAGACTATTAAAGAAACTGAAAGCAGGCAGCTGATGCTTTACATTCTTATTTTTTTCTAATTTCTTCTTTGTGGATACTTTAACTCCTNTTGGAGTTTCAGGGACTGCAAGCTGTTACTCTTCAGAATTGAGACTGAATCATCAGTATTACATCATTTGACCTGATTAGCTTTCCTCCCATGACTTAGTGAGGAATTGCCACAGATGGGTATTCATCCATAAAGTTTACCAAAAAAGCAAAAGAAAAGAGACTATTAAAGAAACTGAAAGCAGGCAGCTGATGCTTCACATTCTTATTTTTTTCTAATTTTCAAATGAGTAAGTTTTAGGATTGCTGCTTTCTTTGTGGATACTTTAACTCCTTGGCAAAAGAAATCCCAGAGATTTCAGAAATAAATAAGCAGGGGAAAGCATGCCTATTGGAAAGCAAAACTTATTTCCCTCTGGACTTCTGAGGGGAGGAAAAACAGGAGACAAGGATACTGATGTCTGAAATAGGGAAGCGAGAAGAAAAGTAGATGAATTTAGGTTTCACTGACTGGGACATGTACACAAGGTGGAAAAGGAAGAAGAAAAACTCAGAGGAAATACCAAGAGCACTAGGACGCAGCAAGATGAAGCATGTAAACCGGGATTATGTGATCTGGCACGCAAAAAAAAAATCAAAATGAGAGTGCTGCCTTTGAGTCAGATTTTTGGACACTGACAGAAATTTCATTTCCTCTGGCATTGAGCAAAGGAATTGCTAGAAGCTTAATAAACATTTCTGCAGATACATAACAAAATTTTTCCTATTAAAATAATCTTCTTGGGGCCTTTTGAGACTTCTCCTTTGAGCACTACTAAAGTTTGAGAACTCTGATCCTTTTTAAAGTCCTTTTTCTTGCTTCTCATATCCATAAGGGAGAGGTGGAAAAGGTCTCTTAAAAATGAAGGAGGCAGGTAGAAACACAGAGCTTTTCCCTACAGGATATTACAGCATTCATGCATTCCCATGAAAAAACTTTTTCTTGATTGTTTCTCCTCCTAAAAGTAGCAGTGGAAAAAAGATTTCACTAGAGATTATGAATTAAACTCAGTGTAGTGTTTGAGGAAGTCTTTAATGTTTGTGTAAGCTGGGACTTCTAACAATGAGTAGCACAGGCAAGATCTGGGCAGTTTTCTTCCAGCTCCCTGAATCTACCTTTACCATCCTTGCCTCAGGCTGCTCTTCTTGGGTCAGATCCAAAGACTGTTCCAAACAGAAAGGTCCTCTAAGTCTAATTAGGTTTAGGAGGAAACTCCAGGCACTTCAGGCTTGCTTTGTGACACCCCCCCCTCTCCTCCCCTCACTGCAGCAGGAGATGCTTTGTTGCAACCATTGCTGTGCAATTAATGCCAGAGTGATTTTGTGATATACACTGATAGCAAATATAATGAAGTATTCACCTCCCTTCTCACTAGGGAATCCAGCCAGGACAACTTGTTTCCTAATGCATATATGCCAAGGGCTGACAGAAGATGTGGATCAGAGTCAAGCATAAATTATTTCCATTGTTTCCTTTGCTGGCTCAGAGGAATGAGGAATCACCAAGACACAGCACTCTATCAAGCAGCCTAGCTGCAAAAGCCAGCACTGCACTTCAACAAGCCCTGCTCCCAGGAGCTCCAGCTCTCAGCAGCTGCTGCCACAGAAATACTGACACCAGCTCACAGAAAGGTCCCTACAACTTCTGCAAGAGATGAAACACTAAGTAGATGTTATAAATATATTATATGATTGGCTTTTCACAAATATTGAAATAAATACTATATGTGTTATCTTAGAAAGTCATGTTGTATTAATATAGTGTGCTTAAACTGTCTGTTTGGTCGGGATAACATCCAGTGAACATGTAAAGAAGACCCTGCTATTGATATACCAACTATCAGCATCTACCATCTGAAAAAAGTATGGACCAAAGCCCAAGCTGAAGGTGATAATGAAGACACAGCCAAGAAACACACATGGCTCTAAAAAGGCAGACCCAAGGAGGAACCATGCAAAACAGTTCCTGGAATATGGAAACTAGTTTGTGGAAAAGTTTGAATATTCAACAAGACTGATGCAATAGAAAGGGTATTTAAAGAAAGCCTCTGGACTTGGCTGAATGCCGGCTGTACTTTGCTTTTTTGTTTTCTATTTGTCTTATTTTTAATTATTAAACCTATTTCTTAAAATTTACCAGGAAAATTAACTCTGTTTTTCACATAGGCATGCAGAGAGAATTAGTCTTTCATTTTCAGCACACAGTGGGCAGGAAGGAGCCTATGAGCCAGCCATTTTGAGGGAGCTCCCATTTCCTCAGCCTTGGGAATGAGGAGCCTTTTTATAGGTGAGTACAAGCCAGCAACCACCTGACCCTTCTCTTGGACACCTGGGAAGCCATCAGCACCCACAGAACTTGATCTACCTCCCCCCCAAAAAGTCCTAATGACACCAACTAGCCTGTTCCATGCTTAGATACATGAGTAGAGGTAGCCCAGCTGCCACAGACACCACTTTACTTCGCTACTCTTCTGCTGACACTTTCCAAAGCGCCCATCAATGAATGGCAGTTGGGTGTTTCCAGCTACATTTTCCAAGTCTCCCACCAAAATTTTTCTCCCAAACATTTTCATTGTTTTAACTGTTGGTTTTCAAAATCCTGTACTAGAGTGCTCAGTTCTTCTCTGCCTTTTCATTCAAGGTTCCCAACACAGTACCTTTGTACTGTACTCAGCACCATGTGTGCTACTTTCCTATATGGAAACAACTCTAAAACCATTTAAATCCTAAATTCTAAGAAGAGAAGGAGAATTGCCTCTGTTTTCCACAAAGCTTTAACCAAACAATCAGCTCTCATCCTTCAGAGAACGAGGAGATGTGACTGCAGCATTTCAGTCTGGAAAGCTTGCTGGTGGAGAAGAGATTTTTTTTTCCCTAATTAACCTTCACAGGGAGAGTCAAACT
>VXBB01014868.1:299080-324865 GCA_013399915.1 Illadopsis cleaveri
ATCCGCGAGAAAAGAAAACAAAAAAAAAAAAAAAAAAAAAAAAAGGAACCAAAACCCCAGGCCCGAGGGCTCCCGTTGTTATTAGTCATATCCATCTCATGCTGCTTTTCTATTCCCTTTCTCTAATAAAGTGGTACAATGCCTTCTGGCATGCCAGAGACCTCATGACTGTAGGGAAATCTGTTTTCTTACATCTTCCTGACAGAAAAGCCCCGTGTCCTGAACAAAGATGTCCTCTCAGGCAGCAGAGCTACCTGACCCTGCTTTCCTCAGCCACCAGAGAGGCCATAAAGCTGTAATTGGCACCCACTTGCACTAGGAAGGAGAAATCACAGCCTGAGGCAAGAAGGGCGAAGAGTCTTGCTCTCGGACATGCCATTTGCTGTTATCCACGTCCTCCAAAATATCTTATTTGCACGAATATGACTTTGTTTCAAGTTTTGCACCACTCATCACTGTATCTGGCAAGTGAAGCTCTTGTTTGCGGTATCAAGCAATTAGCAGAGGCTGGGTCATTAGGTAAGTGTTCTTGGCAGGGGTTTTTAGCCTGTAGTATACGTTTCACTCCTAAGCTAACGAGGCATCTGTCAGCAATTACAGCCAAAGCCAGGCAAAGCCCATCCAGTGTATACGGACTAATGAAAAAAACTAACTAAAATGCTTTCAAGGGTGTCTAAAAGGCAAATCTCCACGAGAAGAGAGAATTGAACTGACAGGATGAAAGGTGTTAATTGAGGGAACAGCCACCCACAATAGGTTTTTGGTAACAGCCATGGTAACTTATTTCTACAGATTTGCTCTCCAGTTTTGCATCTGGGAGTTCCCAGAAGGAAGCATAGGGGCAGAGTGGAGAAGATTCACTGATAGCTTCACTGACAGCAAATCCTTTAAGACATTTTTCCAGGTACAACTAGTTTCTGTATCTAGACTATACTCCAAGCTCACATGCAACCTCAGATTTTTCTCTCTCCTAGATTCTGGACAGTGTCCACACAGTGAGAAAGAATGTTTAAAAGTGTTAATTTGCCACTGATTCACTGGTGAATGAAGGAGCTGGCATCAGGGGGGATGATGATGTCAGGAAAGAAAGATGTCTCCTGTTATTCAAAACTGGTTTATGCCAAGAAAGACAACAGCTAATTTTGTCTAACAGAGAATTACAAAAGCAAAATTACAATCCATGTGCATAAAGGTCTCTTGTTCAACAAGGCAGCTCATGTCCTGCTCTGTGCTGGCTTCAATGCTGTAGATAACTAAAGCAAACCCTACTCTGATGACTCATATCTGGAGAATATTTTCTCACACACAACAAAACCCATCCACATGCATATGTGTTTGAGCACAAAAGAACACCTTTTTTAACTAAAAAAAGTTGTGAAAGGATATCAGGATCCCATCATGCAGGAAATGAAAACATATGCCATTGCTTAGGTTCCATTCCTTATGTGTCTGTGCATTGTGTCCTCCCTAATCCTGCAGTGCCTGTTCCCATGTGAGTGATGGCTACCAAAATGAGGGACGAGACAAAAGCATGGGGCAGGGCCATGCAGGCAGCCTTTGTGCAGCTCCAGTTGCCAGGGAGATGCTGTCCACACTGTGTCCAAATCGGAACAGCTGTCTCATTTGCAAACTGACCTGCAGGCAACAACGAGCATGCTGTGGCCAGTGGTGGGAAAGACGAGCAAAACTAGGGAAAAATAATTATGGGCACCAACAAAAATACAAAAATAACCCAGTCCCCCACCTTGTCGCTAAAATAAAATGTTTGAGCTAGCAAGACGCTTCTAATGCAAGCTAATGAAGGACACAGTTCCTTGCTATGGCTGTCAAAAAGTCCGGTTACCATAATTTCTACTTTGTACATAAAAAAATGCCCATTCAAAAATTGCTACAGCTCAGTGACTTTTTGGAGGAGACATTAAAAAATTCAGTGTTTGAGAGTGACAGTGCAGCAACAAGCTGCTGGATCTGTGCAGATACAAGACTGAATTCCTGCCCAGGCAAGGCAGAGCTTCCAGCACCGCTGAGCTGCTCACACAGGTCATGGCTCTTCCTGATGCTGTTTTACACCCCAATGACACAGACTCTGAACTTCAGAAGGCTGAAAATGACTCCTTTATTTTTGGGATGTGTCTCCCTTTTATACTATTCTACACAAACCTATTTGATTGGTGAAACAAAGACAAACTTCTTCAATCACATTGGTCAGACCAGAGGGACATCAAGAAGTCGTCCCACCTAGGAAAATAAACGAATAACATAGGTAGAGTTTACAAAAACACTTCTCTTGTTTACAGAAAATTCCCCGGGAAAAGAATTTCAGAAAACCAAAACACCTCAGGCACGAAACCAGGGCTACACTCTTTCTGCCTCT
This sequence comes from Illadopsis cleaveri, assembly GCA_013399915.1. Taxonomy (NCBI): domain Eukaryota; kingdom Metazoa; phylum Chordata; class Aves; order Passeriformes; family Timaliidae; genus Illadopsis; species Illadopsis cleaveri. Next base: position 301,455 of record VXBB01014868.1, read on the forward strand.
GCTCCCTCAGGATCACTGTGGCCAAGTCTAACAGGGACCAGTGCTGACTGCTTTTGCTGATGTTTAAGCTAAACATTGGTGTCACTGGGAAGAGCCCACCACATCAGATCTGGGTTCAATATTGTAAAAAGTGAAGTGCTAAAGTGAGTTGAGAAACTGAATAAATCACTATTTGCGTGAAAGGCAGAATGTCTATGTACTAAAATTTAGATGTCCCTGTTCATTTCAGGAGTCACTGTAAGATGGAAATAGCACCTTACAAGCACTCCTAACAACATTTTAAAACTAATGCTCCTTCTGTTTTCTGTCTTTCAGTCAAACAAGTCAATGCACTTGCCCTTGAATCTCCTGCGCCCTTTGTCTGACAGACATGCAAGCCTGATCCAGCCTGAGCTTCCTTCCTTCTTTGCCACCAATCAAACTGAAGCTCTTCTACTATTTCAGATATAAATATCTGCAGGCACTGGGCAAGATTTCAAAATAATATGTGTGTTTCTGAACTTAAGATAACTAGGCATGCACAAAAACAAAGAGAAATAGTTATTTTGAAAATGACATTGCACCCTTCTATGTGTTGTTGATAACGTCTAAGTTAAACAAGCTTTTTCATATGGCTTCCTTAAAACTGCATTCAGAATTAGTCAGCTTGATTCTTTTTTCCCCCGCCAGGTAATATGTTCTGACTGCAGCAAAGGAGTTTGGGAGGGAGCCTGCCAATTTCAGTGAAGCTTAACAGAGAAATTTCAAAGACGAAAGAGGACATTTTGTTCCAGCTTTCTCAGGTTCTATTAGGTGGGTTACTTTGTGTGAGCACAGGCACACAAACTGTACAAGTACACACAATGCATACTGGCAGTATGTGTTGGATTAATTTCAGCATTACCAGAAAGAAATATTTTGATATATTCACTTATGTGTTTCCATACTTAATATTTCAGTATTAATGTAATATAGATACAATATAAATATATGTATAATACGTAATTTTTCCAATTGTCCATCATTCTTAAACAGGATTTCACATTCTTTATTCTTCACGTTTTCCTTTCAAACTTATTCTTCAGAATTCCTTTATCATGTATCACACTAAAACAAGAGTGATGTTTTCTGTACTACCCTACAATAAATGAATTGACTGCATTTAACAGAGAGAACTAACCATTTAAAAAATAACTAAAAGTCACAATAGGTTTGAATTTCAAGATCCTTAGGGTATTGTTATATAACAAATAGCCTGAGGGGAGATGTTTTACAGATGATGGGAAAATATCTTGACAGTTTTCTTTAAACTGAGATCCTGTTTTAAATTTATTTTTATCCTTAACAATCTGAATTTTAAGGGTCGAAAGCCAAGCAATTTACTAGCCAGTATTCCATCTCTCTGTGCTTGTTTAAACTCTCAAACTCGATTCTCAACGGTTTAGATGTTATAAAATATTACAAATGTACTAAAGAGGCCAATGCCTTGGGGGGTTTTGTTTAGGTTGGGTCTTTTGGGGGCATTGCTTTACTTTTTTTTAAGCACTCCTTTCCTTCACAAGGTCACTGGTTCACTGGACTAAAACAACAAAGTGGATTATTAATGCTGTGTAATCCCAAAGAGTCTAAAAAAATCTCTTCACCCCTGAAACTCACTGGTTTGTGAATCTGCAACTTGGATTCATCTGACAAGAGCAGAAGCAGAGGTGTAGGAGAGGAAAGGAGGCTGGCAAAATCATGACACAAGCTGGCCTTTTCTGGTGCTTTCTAGTACCAGGGCATCTTGAGGGTCTCTGCACTTGGGCTTAGCTAGAAATTCACTATCTGCAATGATGTTCCTGGCATCTCTCTTGGCCTTGCTGTTTTAATTTCATACTCTTGCTGCTTTCAATATTAGCCAAAGTGCTTCAGTTACTTCTGAAAAGAAGGCAAAGCTTTATCCATGTGTACATTCTGCTTTCAAAAATACCTGCAGTCTCCCTGAAAAACTTTTCCTCTCCCACCAAACAGGGAAAGGGTTAGTGATCTCCACAAATCTTGATTATTAATCAAGAAAAATGCTGTTTATAACTGCATAAGCCACTAGAGGTTTGGGTTGGAAGGACTACACGAAGTGCATCTGTCACTTAGACTGTTCCTTTCTGGCCCAATGGTATAAGCATATATGTATACCTGAAAAACTTATGCTTTCAATTCATATTTACCTTGAAGGAGCAGCTAGGTGAGTCATTTCTGCCCTAAAAAAACTACTGCCAAACAAAACAAGGGTACAAGAATCCAGAAAGGTAGCAGTACAGGATAACCTGCTTAAATCTATTTCTGGAAATCTTGCCAAAAGCCAAGTTCAATTTGTTTGTCAAATGTATGGTTCTGCACCCCTGTGAACAATGAGATAAAAAGAAAAGAAACCTGTGGACCTGGATAAATGGAAACAGCCATGTTGTAACTTTGAATTATGGCAGGATTTCACAAGCTGGGTGAGGCCCCAGTGTCTCATCTCCTGAAACTTGCTTTCAGTGTCTAGTGAGCACAAAGCAGCCTGAACCATGAGCTGTAGATTCAAGTAATAAATAACATTCCTTATGTACTGATCACTACACTACACAGTGTGGCACCAGAGGAAGGAAGCATTGCAGCATTTTTGACTGGCTGGAGAATTGAGCTGCTGGCAAGCTGGAAACCTCGTTGTTGAATGCCTTCCAGAGTATTTGACTAAGTGACAGTAACAGTTGCTCCTCTCAGCTGAACAGAAGGTATTAGGTCCATTTAGAGCCCAGAGGTGGAGTTGTTGTTGTGCTGCACAGTGACCTGCAGTGTGACAGAGCAGGTGCATGTCCCATTCAGCAGTGCTTTCTGCAGTGACATCCTGCAGGGGCACAGCTCACAGCAGAAGCTGCTGCAGTTGCTGGACAGTCCAATACACTCTGGTACCTTCAACAGTTCTTCAAGAAATCAGAGTCTTCTTTTTCAGCTAAGCTGAGAAGAGAATCCAGAAAGGTCTGGATAGCAGAAGGTTTCTTTCCAAAAGAGAGAATCTGAAACTAATGCTGCATATTCAGAAACTTCTATGACGATAATTCCAGGTAAATAGGAGACTGTCAGTGCAGGTGATAGACACGGTAATTGTGTAGAGTACACCAAGTAATGGCAACTCAAGAGTGAACCTGACTGACACCTGGCCTTGTCTTGGTCACTTTAAAGCCATTTCTTTCTCACAAGTCTTTTGACCACCATCTGACAGTCAGCCCTTCCTGGCATGTCACACCCCCTACCTAGAGCTGACAACACAATGAAGGGAGAACGCTTTTAAGGCTGTGAATTACAGACTTTGGAAATTTCACATTTACAACTAGCAAGGTGTCGTCATAGAAAGCAAATGAAGCTTTTTTAATTTTTTTTTTTTTTCCATGTAGAGGAGGCAAAGGACAGATCTCCTCTGGTGATATTTCAAATTGCTGTTTGATGAAGTTGTCAGATTGCACCAAGGAGCCATTCTCTGCAAAGGCATGTTCGGGGGATTTCATCGCCTGCCTGTCACTCCACAGGACAGCACATTCCCATGTGTTTAGGTTTCTGTACAAATCACTGGTTTATTTCAAAATGAATGCTCAGATTGGTAGATTTAGGAGACACAGAAAGCAAGAGTGAATCACCCCATGTGTTCCATCCACCTCTACCACACATGATGGAGAAGATGCTGAGTTTTTTTATTTGCCATGGATCAGAACTATTTCTTGCTAAACCAACAGCATTTTCCACAGGTCCTGTGCTTCAAAAAGTAAGGCAGAGGGGAGAGGGGTGTAGCATGAAGCAATTTCTCTCTCATTTATTGCCAAGTGCATGCAGTGCATGTGTTTGCTGGATGAACTTCCTCAATGAACTGCTCTCCTACCATGCTTAATGGCCTGTAGGGTTTTGAGCATGTTTTTGTTTTCACTCCTTTTAGTTCTTGATTTGAGAAACTCTTCTTACATCGATGCAAATCTAGGCTCTTTGGTACTCCAGCACTCCCACTGTCTGCCTCGGCAGAGGAAAACAGACGAACTCTGGGGGCAGCCTTGTGCTTCCACCAGCAATAATGCATGTTCTGAAGAGGATGTGTGTGTTCCCAGGAGCCATACCTGCTTGTGACAAACACACCGGTGCTGATCCACTCTTCCTGTTACATTTGATTCATTTCAAGCACCAGTCCAAGGCAGTACACACCTTTGAGACAATCAGACAGGGTGAGACATCAGGTGAAAAGGTATACATGCATCTCTGGCTACAAAGCTAAACCTTCCACTTAAAGAAATCAGCGAGTGCCATAAATAAGGAAAAATGGGCACGACTTCATTGCAAATATCTTCTGAAAACACACTTTTTCCCCAGGCCGTTTGCTACTTTTTCCCTTGCCTTTGACTTTGTGACCAGAGTGGGTCAAAGTCCTGAGATACCTGTTAGGATGAGGCAGTGGGAAGCTTCTGGTGCACACACAGCAAGTTCAGCTGACAAAAACCATTAAATACATGAATGGGGATTTGCCTCTGGGGACATTTTAATACCTGTATCACAACTTTATTCCCATCTAAATCTCCTTGGAGCTTTCATTTCATGTCAGAGAGCAAGAAGATCCATTTACAGTATCCTCTAGACATATTTTCTGTTTCTCTAGAGTCCAACTAGAAAAACTTCACCCATACCATCTCAGGAAGGACCTCAACATTCTTCAACAACAGCTTCTACAGATACACATTCATCTCCAGGAGGAAGGCAGGGCGACATTTTGCCTCTCCTGCTACATGCCTAAATAACTACTTTAATCCTGCAAAGCCACTTATATACTTAACACACTGAATTATATCCCTTGCCCTTCACAAGCAGCGAAGCACAGAGTAATCCTGGAGGGGATCAGCAGCAGACACGGGCTGAGCACACAGGAGTTCTGCCCTCCACCTCTGCACCCTTTGTGCCCCATCTGTCTTCATGAGCATGCCCGGGATTGCTTGCAAAGGACACTTTCTCATCAAGATAAAGCAAAATGATGCTGTCACAGTGGCTGCGGCAGTACACTAAGCTCTGCTGGCTGGAGACACAAATCAGTGTTTATTAAACAGGGAAAAGGACAACTTGGAGGAGAGAAAAGCTGTCAAGCACCTTGTAACTCACAGCAGAATGCCAATAAAAGCACTGTAAACATGACTTGATTGTGCTTTCTGAATAGCTCATTATGGAGTCGAAGCTGTGACAACTTTCATATGAATGTGAATTTAAATATTACAGTCTATTGAGTATCTGAAGAACCCTTCCTGTAAGCCATTTTTTAGGAAAGGGTGCAGAACATGACAAAAATATTTGGGGGTAATTAAGCTACTTGTGCTGATGCTTTCACCTCAGCAATGTCTAGACTTAGCCTCTCTGTGTAACCAGGATATCCTTCTTCCTTTAAATAAACGTGGAGTTTTGCATAAACTGTGCAAACAGCAGCCACCCTACGTGTGGAGGACAAATCCCCTGCCTACCTATAATGCTATTACATCAAAATCCCCATATGGTCGACTGGAAATTAGTGGGCTGGGAGACCAAACTGCTGTTTTTCACCCTTGCACATACTCAGCAGACTTTTACTAGAATAAGAAGCTCTTCACAGAATAGCTTGATCTGGCTTTCTTTAGCTATATTGTGTAGCAAAGGGCTTTTAGTCAGACTGACACTCAGAGTTTGGAGTGCTTCCCACAGATAAAACATAGTAATTCCGGCTATGTTGGAATATAGTATTAAGGATATATTTGTATACTACTAATGCTTTTTTAATATATAGGCTCTTTTTCCTTCTCCCTTCAAGATCAATGATGGCGACTATTGTTTACACTGTCCACAAATAGTACAGAAAATAAAACATATTACAGCCATTTTAAGAGCAATTGTGGAGTGCAGGTAGGTGTTTCTGCAATTGTTTGATTTATCCTGGATCATTTCAGCCTGAGCTCCTCTTCAGGAACAAATCTCTGTTTCTCTCAAGTTCTTGACATACAGTGGCACAAATTCTCCTCACTTATTTCGTATTGATGATGGAACACCACTAATTGAGCTTAGCACCTTCTCAGAGAGAGTTTTCTTTGGAACACCCTGCACAGCAGAGGTGTGGCAGTTGCAGATATGAACAATTCATAGCAGCAACACTCTCCCCTTCAGAATCTCTAGATTTACATATTACTGAAGCCACATCATCTTCAAACTGGCTATAATGAGAACAGGCTCTGAAATGATGTGCAAGTTTGAAGAAGATCATTAATGTGTGAAAATTTGCCTTTTTTTTTTTCCTCCCCTTGTGAGGAGGTGGTTTGAAGGGGATTTTGAAGCTTTGAAAAATTGGAAAAAATTGTGAGCAATTTATTTTTATAATACTGTAACAGAGGTGTGTGCCAAGAAAAATGGCTTTTTGTCTTACCACATCCTCCTCACTCCCAATTTTAATTACCACAGTTTGGCACCTGATCCTGCACAGAGCCACAGAAAAGCCACACAGGCCAGCTCTTTCCAGACAGAGATAAAATAGAGGGAGGGAGGAATTAATTAAATCCTTTTCAAATATTTTCAGTGAGTTTCCTTCTACAGTCACTGTTCTGGTTTCTGCCTAGCTAGTACAATGACATATGGTCATAAATAACAAACAGTTCCTGCCTCCTCCTGTTGTCTCTCTTTTTCCACCCTCTGCAGAATCAAAACAAAACAGGCTTATGATTCTGGTATTATAAGCAAGCCAGCCAGGATCCAGAGCAAACAGGCAGCTGAACATGTTTTTGATTCACAGCACAGTGCAGAGCTTTTAAATGAGCTGGTTTATTCAGTGTTGCAGGTCCCTGCTACCAGGGGCTGCTTACTGATTCCATCTCAGGCCCAGAACTGTGACACACAGCCACTAAACCAAGCTAAAACAAACTAAACTAAACTTTAGTAACCCTAGCTACCAAAACATAGTTTTCCTTTTTTTTTTTATGACTGCAATCTTGTGAACCTCCTTGCCTCTCACTTATTTCTGTGATCCTGAGGAATAAGGAGGAAGGTTTCCTGTTCAGCTCATGACCCTTCCTGCTATGCACTGAACAGGTCTGACTGGACTGACCTTCCCTCCCCGCTGTGGGCCTGAAATTTCTGGCTCTGAGAAATTTTTTCCTTGGGAAAAAGTTAGGAGCTGCTAGCAGGCTAAAATCTCTCAGACCCAGAAATATCAGGCCCACAGCCTCTCTTCAGCACCAAAAAAAAAAACAAGCAGCAAGGTGAATGCCTGGGGGCTTTGATCTGGTAACATTTAGCACTATAAAAACAAGAAGAGCCCTTGAGAGGCTGTGGTGGGGACACCTACCTTCTGCACTAAATGATAAACTCTTTGGCCAGTGTCTAACACAGCAAAGAGAGAAGGATGGACTGCAGCAGGCCAGCAGCCTCCTTGGTGACCAGCTGCAGCTTCCCAGCTAAACAGAAGTGGTTCTGAGAAAAGCAGCAGATTACAGCACCAGGGCAACACTGGAGCACACAGAGAAATGCTACAGTGGGCAGCCCAGCATGTCAGGACAGGGATAAAAGGCACATCCACTTCCCAGGTGTTTGTTTTCCATTTGAACAGACTATTATCACAGCTCTCCATGTCCCTGGCCTACAGTACCTGTGTCAGTGAGCCTGCCCACCTCAGGGAACTACAGGCACACTACAGCCCAGGGGCCAAAACATCAGTCCAGAAATCAACATTTTTTGATTCTTTACTGCCCAATTGCTGATTTTTCATACATAGAATAGAGCATGGAGCACAGACTATTGCAAGATGCTTTTCCTCTAGAAAATAATAAAAGAAAAATGCAGAATTTAAGTTTCTTTTTGCAAGTTTAACCCCAGATGCTCAGGAGAATCTGTAATCCCATTAAAATGAATAAAGTATTTTCTTTCCTATCTCCATTGTTGATACTGGGAATCTTCTGAGGGAAACAGTAAATTAATCATTTTTTAGCTTATCAAGTTTCCATTCTCTTTATTAAAAATGATGATGAACTTCTGTATGTGATTACTTCAGCTGAAAACAGCCTGACTGCATTTGGAAGACAGGCGCTGCCTGAGCACTGAGCAGAGCTATCAAAGTTACAACTGGGGCACGGAGTTACAGGGATAATCCTGCAGCACCCACAGAACACACTCAGCCACAGATGCTCCCTGTATCAAAACTAATCAAAATTCAGACCTTCAGCTCCCCAGAAAATTCTAACATTTTGAAATGTGTTTGGGTTTCAAAACAGAATGGAAATACACAAGCAAACTGTTACATACAATTATTCTGTTTGGATGTGTTAAGCTGTCCAGCTTCAATACCATGAAAATATTGAGCTGGGAATTCAGCTTACATTACAACATAAGAGAAAAAAAATCCTGATTTCTCAGTTAGGATGACAGAAAGGTTTTGCTTCAAAACAGGCCAGGAGTGGAGCAGCCTGAGTCAGCTACAAAATTCTCGGCATCTGCCTTGCCCACCTGAGCTCCTCTCAGCATGGTGCTCCACCCAACAGGAGAGGCTGATTCCTCCAGGAGCAACACAGAACACTAAAAGCAGGACTCCTGATGGGAATCATGGTATTGATGCATTGGAAAACCTATGACATTTGACTAATCACTTCTTAAAGACCCTCTTAGTCATTTAGTAAGTCCTTCATAAAAATTGTGCTGGTGAAAAAATTGAAACCTTCCATGCAAACAAGAATTTCATAAGTATTAATCAGTTTTCAGCTAGCAATCACTGAATGTAAGAAAATCGAGGAAGTATGAAAGGCTTTTGAGGCTCCAAGAGATGCAGAGATTAGGTTTAGGTCCACCATTAACAACAGGAACCTACATTAGATCCCAAATAAGAACAGCAGGAAGGAGAACATGCTTTTCTCTAAGGTACCAGGTTCTCTCACTCAGTTGGAGAAACTCAAAGCAAGAAGTTTAAAAATTACTTAGAGAACACCAGGAATTTCCTAGAAAGCATTAGGAAGAGAGGTTTGCCACACAGCCACCAGAGAGGATTCACAAGGGAAGGTGATTTGCCTCACCTACCCTTTTATCTCCCTACACAGCCTTTCAGTAGCTGCAGTTGTCAGTGATGAATGAGCCCCAAGGGAGCAAAATAAATGTGCAGCCAAATTTGGTATTTTATCAAGTCAGTCAAGGATCAACAAAAAAGAGCTGAGGTGTTCCAAGATACTGAAGAAACAGTTTTGATTCCACAAAAGTAACCACAATGCTTATTAAGAAGAGAATAAAAATTGTCTGAGCATTTTGGATAAATAAGCGAGGGTTTCTGTTAGCCCTCAAAACTTTCCATCTATTGTGCTCATTTGACCCTGCCCCAGGCTCCCTGGGCTCTCTAACATAGCCCAGCTAAGGAAAGATCTTCATTTTGACAGATATTTCAATTAGTCAAATATTTACCACTAAACAAACAATGTGGCTGATACATAAATCCCAGTTGAACTGGAGAGGGTTTTCTTTGTTTTCATTTTATTTTTTTGTGTGATAATACATACCTAGCTTGCTGAAAAGTCTCTTTATAAATTAAACTGCACTGTTTAAGTTAATTATGAGGAAGGATATCATGCGTGGCACCAGGAGGACAGTAGAAACAATAAGCACAAAAGTAGAATCTTGTTCTTCTTTTGATTAGAAGATCTCCAAATTGGAAAAAAAAAAAAAAAATCAATAAAGATAACAAGCCCTGGATGCTGAGAGAGTATGTTTTACTACTGACAACGTGTTTCACCAAGACACCCAGCAGATTTTGAAAGAGAACATGACCTCTGTGCCAGTCTGGCTAAAGCCCACAGCCAAATTTGATGCAGAATAAGCAAGGCCTAAAAAGCCATTGCTGCTGTTTAGAATCTCTGCACATACTTGAAAAGCAGCCTCTAGAGAAGGGAGAGAGAAGGGAAAGAAACTGAGGAGTAATGTGGAAAAGCTCCTTGGAATCAATCACATCTAGCCATGGCTGTCCAGAACATGTGACTTATTTGCAGCACCACCACCATAAACACACATGGATGTCACCACTTCCCACATGAAATTCAAGTATGCAGCAAGGCAGAGTTCCCAAGCTCTGCTGTAATGGAGACATGTGGAATCAAATGTTTAAAGTTCCCTCAAAGTGGTGGGTCCAGGAGAAAAGGGAAAGAGAAAGCTCCAGGAAGCCAGTGCTCCCTCAAATGAATCAGAGGCAGAGAGCAGGGTGAATTAGCTTTCAGAGCAGGGTGAATCAGCTTTTACACCTTGCCCCTAACACCCCCAACCAGTTAAACTAACTACAAGCAGGAAAAAGATACCGTCAAAACAGAATGTCAACTTGAACCCCAAATAATCCTTTAAAGTTATTTCTACAAGACTTAGTTGAATATTGCTGAAAAAACTGCTAGGTGAAATGACAGGGACCATTCATCACTAGACTCTGCAGCACTGGCAACATCAGAGCTCTGTTGCCATAAAAATGCACCAGAATTTTCTAACAAGACTGGGAGAGGCAGAAAATCCAAGAATATTTGGAATCCTCCTTGCTTTGCAGACCAAAGCAAATATTTGTTTTTTAAGAGCTCACCCCTCAATCCACTGTTTTGAATCAAATCTGTTGTTCATCTTCTTTGGGGTTTTTTCAACGTTCTGATTATACATACAAAAGGGAAAAGTCTCTTTTAGTGAATCCAAAGTAGTAAAACACTCTTGCAAATGGACAGACTTGAACTGACTTCAACAGAGCTTCACCAGTTTTTATCAGCATAACATTTGGTCCTTTCTATTAACTGTTATTATTGAGAGCATATATTGAGCATGCAAACAGCATTACAAATCATACAAATAATTTCTAAATTGTCATCTATCTCAGATTTCTCCTTTAATTAACAGGATTTAATCCCATTCCTAGTTCAAGAAAAGCTACAGATTTTAGGCTGTAATTATTCTGTTTAGTAAATATGTGGATGCATGCAATATTGTAAAGTGCCTTCTGGATTGACCACTGATGCATGGTCAGGGAAATGCTGTTTCTTTTGAAGGTAAAATTGTGTTTCAGGTGGAAAAAATAAAAACCCCCACATTTATTATTGGAATGCACATGATAAAAATCAGAAACAACATAAATCTGTTTGGGAGTGGTGGACTGTTGCCCGTTTGCCCCTTGTTAGGTGTTCCTCTGTGTGAGGAACTTGCTGGTGGTGATTATTAACTGCATTTGGTAGTCTGCCCAATACATATATCTGTATCCACAGACACATGTCCAATCAGAATTCCTACTAAGCTTTGATCAGGAGTTCTCTAACAGATATTAGTGATGAAAACTGTGTGGATCTTACCCAAAAAGAGTTCCCGCCAATATTGTGACATTTCATCTCAGTCAGCACCAATGGAACAGAAAAATTTGATCTAATGTACAAAAATTGTAGTTTGCTTCATGCTGGCTCCCATGTTTGGAATTAAAAAACCCACTTCCTTGTCTTGGAAAGAGACAGCCTATTGCTCATGCTCTACCCCAGCATAAACACAAGGTACCTAAAGGATTGAAACTGTGTACAAGCATCAATCCACATTTTCACGCTTACATAATAGCCTGGGCAAATTCCCAGTGATAACTTGAAAAAACAACTGTCTAATGCATACAGCTGAATGGAGATGCAACCTGCAGCTAAGATAATTTTGTCTCTCTATCTGAATACTGACAGGACTGGACAGAAAAGTGATGAAGTGCTGAGGAAGCTGTTATATATCACACTTGTGAATTCATTTGGACAAAGTTGCATTTATTCCAGAGGAAAGATTTCATCCTGTGTTCTTGAGCTATCTTTAACACAGAAGACCTGTAGGCCCAGAGCTTTTATGATGGAAAAGACCTACCTTAAACACAGATTGCCCCATTGCTACCAGTTAGCTGCCATTAGCATTTTGCCTGGCTTGGAAAGAAAGAAGGTTGTGTCCCTTTTGTATCTTGGAGCTAATGCCCCAACACCTGAGCTGAAGACTGCAGTGACTCACACAGCTCAGTTGCCCTCTTAAAGCAAGAAAAGAAGCACACTCAAAATTAGGTGCCTAGCAAGAGGCATCTGTTCCTAGTCTAAATGTTTTGCTTTACTCTGTAATTAGGTTTCTGAATGCCTAGTTTGAGATTTGGGTACAGATTGGATACTTTAGAACGAACATATTTGGGAATGTAAGCAATTATTAAAAGTCAAGCAGATGTCTGTTCAGCCCTCCTCCATTTGTACTGCAAACACATTGTCTGCTCACACACAAATACAGGCCCGACAGATCAGGAATTTAAGAGCTAAATAGGGGAAGCCTGTGCTCTGAGAAGGCAGCACAAAGAAAATCCCTGTTCTGAGTATAAAAGTATAAACTGCCCAGCAGTTCTGGCTGTGGAGTCCCTATGAACCAGCCACAGGGGAAAGCTGGGAAGGAGAGAGAGCTCCTTGAAGCTCTTTTCCTGCTTGTCCTCTTTATGGAGAGGTACATAACAAAAGTTTGGAAAGCTGAGCCTAAATGAACGAGGCATTTCCTTTGCTAAACCTTCCAGCATGCTGCCAGCATAACTGAAGGGGGTTGGCTTCTGTCATCAGGGGCCAGGTGAGCAATTGGTCTTGAATTCTGGAGTACTGCCAGTGTTTTAGGTCAGGCTATGCACAAAACCGTTAATATTATGCTGGAATCACAACAGCATTTCAGTGTAATATTTTCTATCAATTATTATACCTATTCCTCATATACAATATCTACAACATTTTAAAAAAAAGTCTTTATGACTGGCTTCATCCCTTCCCAGCAAATATATTAATTCCTCCTCTATTATTTTTTTAAAGCATTATAGATTATGAGGTCCTTTATGGAAAGCACTTAAAACAATGATGGTTGCATGTAAATTACTGAAATTTTCATATTTTCCATATAAAAACTACTTAGATTTCCTAAGACATGCAGGTCTACTGGCATTTTCTTTTGGCAGGGGAAATAATCATATTTGGAGGATAAAGCATATATTCCTTGAGACAGATCCATAATAGTTCAGCCGTGGACTGACAGGTTCCTCTGAGTGATGTAGGCATGAAAAGCCAGTTTATGCTCTCTCATTGCATCTGTTTATCATCTGGGTTATTTTCCATTTATGAAATTTCTCCAAGGATATTTCTGTTCTCTAAAAACCATTACCAGTGCCCACAGCCTTGTGGGAGACCCTCCTATAAATAGCAACAAAATAAACAAACCGTAGTGCATACAGAATGGAAGATAATATATAAGAAAACGTGCGCTGTCAGGTGCCAAATGGCTATTAAAAACAAGCATGGGGATAACATCACTTCAAAAATCATGAGGTAAGTCCCTGACAGAATATTTTAACATAAGAAAATGTCTGAAAAAAAATCAAAAAAATTCCAGACACTAAAATGAGCTGGTGCTAGCTGGACATTGGTAGCTGCATCCTGACTTCAGACAGTATTTGAAAACAGATCCACTTTCATCTGTGAGAACATCAACTGCAAGCCAGAGGGATGTGGGTTGTTTTTCCCCCTTTTGAGGGCTTGTTGAGGTTTAAATAATGTTCCATTCATGTATTAGTGCACCTGGTGACACACACAGCTTTACCAAGGGCTGCCACACTGGTAATTCTCAGACAAGTACCAGGCCCATGCATTCAGAGAAATCTCACTGCCTAATGTTGCTGTCAAAAAATCCTCTCTAGTGAAAGCATTTCTTACATGCCAGCTCTTCTATACTACACTGATTTTCATCAGGCACTTCCAATTTATAGCCAGATCACAGAGACCATCAAAGCAATCACCTTCCAACTGATAGACCCAGTTTGGAAGGAACTGTGTCAATGAGCTACGTCTTGAAGAACCGGTTCATTTACATGGGAATGCAAAAGAAATATTCCCTATGTGCATCTGGGACAACGCACAAAACAGAGGAGATGCCACAAAGCACCAAGTATCAACGAATGCCATGAAATGGTATATGAACTGCAGGGAAATCAATGGTTTTTTGACAAGTCACAAATCACAGCAGATATATTTTGTCCTGTGTCCCTGCTGCTGCAAAGCTACAGCCAGAAATACTATCAAGTCTTCAAACTGTTTATAGACATGCAATAGAAAATCATCCTAGCTAGGCCCAGTGGGTGTTTACAGCAGCTGTAAATTCCCTTCTAACTTGCACAGCTACAATGACTTTTACATCCCTTCCCTAAAAAATGAAGGATATTGTCCGCTGCTGAGAACATGTTCAATTTGTTCTCTCTCCATCTCTACTTGCTTCCAGGAAACTGGAGCCCACCCCTTCTTGGACAGACATCCACTCTTTTTGGTTTCAACCTTTTTTCCTGCTTCTAGAGCTGTTTGCTCCTGAAACACATTTCACAATTAATTTCTTTTCCCGTCCTCACCAAGGAGCAGGAACCTACATTCCCTCCAGGTATGTCCTTCTCTTCAGAAAATACTTGTTTTGTCCCTCTCCTGGTGCTTCCTTCACTGTCATGGAGAAGATGAGCAAAGGACATCTCTAACATGTGGAAGAGTTTTATCAATTCTGACTGGGGCTGATGCCCAACTGATGGTGTTCCCTACCCTCAGTGAGGGTCACCCAAGTGTACAGGTCTCATTAGCCTCTACCTTACCCCAAATAAAGTGCCTTAAGCCCACATGGCCACAGAGCAGTTCTGTTCTCACAGGATCTGTCAATCAGGACATCAGCATCCTACCCTCAGAGCAAGCAGGACCTGGCACATTGGAGTCCTTACTCTGGACTGAAAAGGATCTTCCATGGTTATGCCATTCTTGAAACAGAAAGTCAATCACACAAACAAGCTCCTCACATGTAATTCAAGACTGTCTTTCACTGAGAGAGCCTCTTATGGAAGGCTTTTTATGGGAATGATTCATTATCGACCATGTGTGACTGATGGGCATAATTTACTGGGCAAAATTCTGGGCCTAAAAATCACAGTATCACAGATGAATACTCATCATCAAAGAACCGCACAGGACTTTTAGGACATCTGGAGCTATAGCACTATCCAAGAGAGCCAACAGCACAATTCCAAGCAATTACAAAGCAAGACACAATCATTGCAGCCCTGCTCACTGATTGACTTTCCTCCTTTTGGGGGAGCAGGTCATGGGCTTTAGAGGGGATCAGGACATGTTTTTATAACCAGCTGTTGACACTGCAGTATTTAATGTCTAGGAAAGTCCAGCCACTGTTCTCTGTTAATAGCAATCATAAAGCCAGACCCTCTGTTGGCCTCTAAGTAGAAGTTTAAATGTCCCACAGGGCTTCTTTGAAAAGAGGAGTGAATGACCCTGATGTCTAGACTAACATTAGTTTCATCTATAAAATTCAGGTCGTAATGTAAAAAGCTATGTGTGAACTATTGCTGAGAGCATAATGACCGAGTTAATTGCCTATATAATCATTCTCCAATCCAACGAAGCACCCTGACATAGTTTGAATGGGAAAAGTACCATTAAAAAATCCTTAGGCTAGACTAAACTTTAATTACATGACACCTGCAAATGATAAACTGAGAAACAACTCAGTAAGACACACACATTGTAAAAAATTGTGCTCTGCTTATGCCATTAATGGATAAAGGATCAGTTCCTGAGGAGTTCATCCTGAAAGCTGCACATAGGTAGAATGTGGCAGATTACACACAGGAAAATCCTTGGGACTACACCTGTAGTCCAAAAGCACAGGCCAACCTTCCTCCTCCCCTAATGCCAGTGATAATTTCATACAAGTCCAACTTCTCCATTTGTGATGGACCAAGGCAGGGTCTGGACATGCTGATGGCTGCAATAGCCTGGAGAAGGGCTGGATGGCAAAATAATTCTGATTTTTTTTAAGAAGCAATATCAAACTCAAGTGTGTTTTTGCTAAGACACAGGAAGGTTGGCAAATGAGATGAACTTGCAATCCTGTTTTATTCGTGTGGGATACAGGAGACAGCTGTGAAGGTTATGACATTTTCTTTTATAAGAGCTGCAGTTGGGCTAAAACACGTAGTAGTAGCTGCAGCACTAATTGACTCAGCCAGTGCATTTCCTATTAAACCTTAAACATTAAGAATTCATAGGCAGAACCAGAAATAAACTGTGTGTGGGCGTGAAGGTACACGTAACGGTAAAAAGCTAAGCCTGCATGAAATTATATTAACTTCAGCTGAATGGGAAGACCCATAGTTAGATTAGAAAACTTATTTTATTTGGCTTTCAAGGAAGTTGTTGTTAGCCTGTTTGGCTTTGTCGTTACTGTTCCAGCTTTTAATGCAACATGGTTTTATCACATGCAACACGATGCCATTTCACATCATGTACCTAACAGGATAATGTCAGGCAGGATAACATCAGGCCGCCAGAGAGACATCAGGATCACACTGTACTCATCAGACATTCTCCCTGGCAGACTGCAGAGCTCCCCCCGTGATTTAGTCCAGAACTCTCCCTTTGACTTTGACTTGACACGCTGTTTTGAACAGTAAGCAGAGCCAAACACCAGCTCTTAATGCTAGGCCATGGTTTCAGAGTCCTGTTCTAGCACTTGTCTGCTGGAAAAACACCAGCAAAGTGGGCAACGATAGAGGCTATTACCATAAATTAAAGCAGTATTATGCAAAGAGAAAATTTATATATAAAATAGTCCTCCAAGGAAATTCTGCTTGCATATAACTGGCCCAAATATATCAAGCTGACCTCAGGGTTGAGCCCTAAAAAATATGGGCCTGTGGTCCAAACCTGCCACAGATACCCATGTACAACCTGAAATATTTCCCTAGGATGCAGATAACAACAGGAGCACCAATCCTACTTTCCTAGTGAGGTAAAAAACCCCAAATCAACAGACTTGCCAAGTTGCTTGTCATATCACAGAAGTAAAATCAAGTTAAAGCTCATGATTACCTGAATGACATCTCATCTATTCAACTACAGGGCACCCTGGACAGAAGACTTGGTCATCTTCCCTTTCATGGGATTGATCTGCACTGAGAGAAAAAGTTTATGTAGCCTGGTTAATAAGATTTCAGGAATCTCCCCATCAGGAGGTAAATACCATAACTTTCATAGGAGACTGAACACCCAGCTCACTTACAAACATACAACACAAATGTTCTAGGCACATTACAAAAAAATAAGGCATTGCCTCTGCCCAGAGAAAGTGATGGAAAATTCTACTACTAAATTGTTTTTGCAGTAATTCCAATCAGGTGTTTATAGTTTTACTCCACTGAAGTTTCTCCAAATGTTCACCCTTGGCCTTAAAATATCAGTCCTGTCTTTCTGAATGATTATTAAGAAGTGAGATAGCCTGCAGATATCTTATGTCTCTGCCTTATAGCAAACAGACTGTGCCTTTGATGGAAGATGTTCTTCTCTTACCTTCCAGGAAAAAAAAAATCAGCCTTCATAATGATGATAAAGAAGAAAGCTTTAAAATGTTTGTAAACTGTACAGCAAGTAAGAATGAAAAATGTTGTCAAAACATTTTGTAGGTTAAACAAATTTTGTATTCATGGAATTTTTAGAGACTAAATAGAAAAGACATTTAGGAAAAAGTTTAGAGTAAAATAAAATCCTTTGTAATTCATTTTCCCCAGTTTCTACTTATAAGTTCTCCAAACAAACTTAGCACTTTATTTCCATTTTCTGTCCTAGAGGGAAAGACTACAGAGAAGGCTTTTTCATTCTTGACTGGCTTATCTGTCATTAACGAACATAGTAAGCATGTTAACTACCCAAGCATGCTTACTTCCTTTGACTCTGCTTCAACCTCAGCAGTCTCTCAGCACTTCACATGATTACAGTCAGTAGAGGAGAGAGGGAAACATTGTTCAAGTGCCCTTACAATGCATCTTCTACTCTGAATATCTTCTGTATATTTCCCCTGGAATGCATAGCCAGGGAGAGATGCTCCTTGGATAGTTACAAAAGAAAACTGGATCAAGGCAACCACATTCCTTTTAATTCACTGCCAAAAAGACCTGAATTTGGGCTTGAAAGCAACCATTTAATTATCTTCATTTAATGATATCTCAATCTCAATCAAAAAAAGTAATTAAATGAATACTTTTAAAGTATTTAAAACTTTTTACTGGAATTATTCTTATACGGAATGATGCCCCTCCCGTGCCTATGTTATTATATAAAGGATGTTAAAACAGCCAAAGATTATTAATATCAGCAGTTTATAATATCAGAAGCACAGACACCACCTCACTGGTGATCAGCTCTCCAGTTAAAAATATTTTTACAGCAGCTGACACTGACATGAAGCAAATGAATGATTAGGAACAAAAAATACACTGAATATTCAGTCACTAACTAGCCAAGCACACTGTATCTCCTCTCTTACATGCAGGGAAATTTACTTGGCCCTTGCAGCTGCACTTAGCAAAGTCCACAGCTCCTGGCTGCCTCTGTGAGCTTCTCATCTGCTACGCTGTGCAATTCACCCCATCCTTTATGTGCTGCCTCACACAAGACGTAGGGTCTGTCCCACGCCTTTTGCCTCTGCTGCACCAAAGCACATTAGTGTTTTTATTAGATCATAAACCACTGTCTGAACCTAATGATCTAATCCCACACTTCCAGATTTGGCATCCCACTGAAGAGTGCTGAGCTCTTGTGGTTTTTATCTTACTTCAGCTATCCGAGTGGAGTCTCACATTTCTTCAGGAACACCTGGCTTGTTTTGATTGCAATTCTCCTTTGGCGAATAACGGGTAACAAATCCTACAAACCTCAGCACCCACTGCTTCAGCTGTGCCAACATCATGAATATCTCATAAAATGGTCCCAATCACACTCAGCAGCTGCTGGCAGGGAGCCAACTGTAGCCTTACTCCCTCAGTTTCTGCTCAGAGTGAATTGTTACCATTCCATATTCCCTCCAGGGCTCAGGGCAGGTGCCACAGAATGGAGGTTCACAACGAGTTCCTGCTCATCCTGCACAGCCCCAGTGTTCACAGAAAGGTACAAACTGGCACAGCCTTGCACCATCTCTTCACCAGCTGTACCACTTGCTTACTACAGGGGAGCTTTGATGTGACTGAATGAGCTCTTGGAGGTGTTTTTGTGTTTAATTTTTCCCCACTGCTCTGAAGCCTTCAAGAACACACATAACATCAAGACCCATACTGCATTATTTGCTATTACTGACATGCTATGAAATGGCTCAAGAGTAACTTCTTACTTCAGCAGCAAAACTCAGCAGAAAAAATGCAACCTATTAATATTATAAATTAAATGCTCAATGTTTTCATATGTGTACTTATAGGTGCTTGCTGTTCCAAACTTTTATGCTGCCTTGCTTAAAATCCACTCAGTATGCCTTCCTCCTCTCTCTCCACCCACTTTCCTTTTAATCCCATTCTGTCAGCACAGCAGAGATGAGACTTGAATCATTAAAGAAATCTCAGTCTAAAGGACAGTTGCAAAACTGACTTGTCTCCATCCTTCCCTCTCATTCCTCCTTCAACCAAATGGACAAACATTCACTCATTGCTACCTTTCCCTTGAGTGTGCTGGCTACAATGTGCCTCCCGTGAAAAGATCTCCACTGTACTCTGCACCCTCTGCTGTTCCTGAGCACCTCTCTCCTGAATTTCCAGAGCTTCTGCATAATCTCACTGACCAGGCTCATCAAGTGGGAAATAAGGGTGTCCTGTGGCTCAAGCTAAGAGCAGAATTCAAAAATACTGCATGAACAGTAGCAACATACAGGCTCTTGGCTCTCTACCATTCCTGTCATTTACTTCAGTGCAAAGGGAGCATAACACACAGTGAAATTTCAATGCATTTGTCGGAGTCCAGGGCATTCCTCTGGTTTCCCTGGATGGTCACAGACCTCAGTAGAGGGGTCTGGGACTCAAGAAAACGGGTTTGAAACCTGGACAGGGGGGTCTGTTCAGGGGGTTGCCTGGCACAGAGCCCAGGAAGACATAGGCTTTGATTTTAGTCCATGGAAAAAGCTTCCAACACAGAGAAGAATTGCAAGTCACAAATGTGTGAAAGATAGTAGTGTAGCTAATCACTAGATGGAAAATTTAGTAGTTTTGGGTTTTTAGAATGGAGCTGACTGGGGGACAGGATGGAGATTTTGGGGCGGTGCCCTGGGTTGTTCTTCTTCTCCCTTGGCATCCATCATCTGCAGTGACATGGGCACAAAGTAGTTTTAGGGGATAGGGTCAAAGTAGAAGTGACCCTTTTAGTACAGGTGATAGGCATTGGCACATAATTGTAAATAAGACACACGTAATTATCTGTATAAGAGGTAGCGACATCCCATCCAAGGGGGAGTCGTCCTGTGTCTGAGCTGCTGTGAACACCTTGGCTGGGCACAGAGAAATTTGTAAGATAAGAAATAATAAAAACGTGAGAAACCAAGAAACAACAAGACCATGAGACTCTGCTTCATTCTCGTGCCAGACCCAAAGGCTTCAGAGGGCAAAAAAGACTCACTCGAACCACCACCTAAATCTCGGGTGAGAGAAACCTAAACCCGAGATGCATTTGCCACCTCATCACTCGTGGCACATCTGTCCCTCACAAAGGTGGGGAGCAATCACAGCCCAAGCACATTTCCCTTCCTCCCAACATTTTTTTTTCCCCGTCACAGTTAGAAACTGAAGAGAGTCTTGAGAGACACAGAGATAAGAGAAGCTGCCTTTAATACTCTGACATTTCACACAAGCTGAAGAGCTGCTCCTCGAGTATTTAGCTAAAATGCATATTCTGGTAAATTCCAGTGGTCCACAGCAGACTCAGAATCTCTTGCACTTACTGAGATGGTCATAGAAGACAGTTTAAACAGGTAATGAGCTCAGTCTTTAAAGATTTCATAATGAATTGAAACCAAAGATTTGGGGCTTTTTGCATTCAAGGTTGTTACTCCCTGGCAATGATCCTATCTGTAATATCACTACAACACTTCCTTGGAATTGCAGCTAATTGAGTTCTGCATGCTCACAATGTGTCTTCAAGGCACAGTTCAGGAGTGACTGCTGTGCTGTAAACTAGTTTGTGTTTCACTGTGGAGCCACAGATTCACGAGACAAAGCTGGAAACCAATTGCAATCCAAGCATGTTAAGAAACCTCCATTGTAACAGATTAAATCGAAACAGTTGGATTCATTAAGTCTTAATATCAACATATGGATTAATTTACGCACCTGCATGCTTAACCAGCTCTGAAGTACACACAAGGATGGGTAAATTTTCTTTTTCAATGCTTCGGGTTTTCAGATTACAAGCTGGTGCTGCCAGGAACTGTGTCCTGGCAGCTTTACCATGCTGAGATGGCCAGCACAGGATTCACTCTGCTTTACAGCCTTCACTTTGAGAACAGCAATTGTAACAGCACTTTGTCTTCCATCTTCCCTCACTGACACTGCCATAAATCTATTCTGTTCTCTCCTAGTCTTCCAACTTTCAAATGCATTTTCCCTACTTACTTCACAAGGTCAGAGGGAAAACTCCTTAACGTTTATTGCCAGAATCTACCTCAGTTTACTCCAAACAGCCACTGTACAGGACTTGTGCTTGCCCACTTCTATACCTGGCCTCTTTCTTTTGACATCCATGGGACAAGTAACAGAAGGGTCAATGCTAAGAGCAGCCTGTGCACTGAACTTACTGCTGGGAGGAGCAGGAACAGCTCTGTATGCAGAAGGATGGCAAGAATTGGTCGTAACAGGAAGAATCGTCTCAAAATTGAAGGCAGCACTCGGAATAATTCTTACAGCAGGGAGCCACCACACTGTCTCACAGAGACAGGTGACAGAAGAACACAACACCACTGTACACAGTGTCTCAGCTGAGCCATGCCCTAAGCCCACTCCTGTGGGGGTCACAGCTGTAGGTTTAGGAACTCCCCATGAGCTACAGAACTTCTTTTGCCAGATGGCTCAGAGCAAACAGCACACCAGCCCTGAGAAGGAACTATACTAAAGGAATATTCCCAGCTCTGCAAGACCCTGGCTTTGACTTCACCCAGTCACTGCAGAGAAGGGACAATGCTGTCCTGCTGCTGCATGTTTTCAGTGCTGGCTTGGGTGGGGTGGGTCATTTTGGAGCTGAAGAAGCAGTAGGGAAAGGAGAAAGAAAAATATATTAAAATAGGCAGCAATATACAGCTGCTACAACCAATGGTAACAGAAAACATGTAGCTTCACTTTGTCTTTAAAACAAGTAATTAGGAGCATAACTGCAAGAGAAGCATTAACAAGCTTCCCATTTGGCTGGCTATTATTTTCTGCACATGTGGAGCTTTTTTAACATAACCTCAGCTCCAAAAAGTCATATCCTGTTGTTAATTCACAAAAACTAAGCAGAGGCTCTGTAACAGAGGTTAATTTGGGTTTAAAACAAATGAAGTGCCACAGAATCACATACTGCTGATTAAGCTGACTAAAACCAGTGCCTGGGACAGAGCCTAATTTTTTCTGACAATTTTTTCATCACATAGCCCTTTGTGAACTGAGATTATGCCTGTTCTGAGATCTGTCATCCAGGTCTCCAGTGTCAGGAGGTCCCTGTGACCCATGTGAGGCACAAGGACAACTTCTCAGGATTAATTCCAACACCTCTGTACTGCAGCTGCCTGCCTTAGAGATGGCTCAATGCCAAGGGACTGACTGCCTAATTCTGCCACTGGATGCTGTAAACTCAAATTACCAGTATTGTAGGATTATTAGTAGGACTATTGAGATTTCAGTGTATGCATACAGATCTTACTGATAAAAAATAAGTGACTCCCTGACAAATGACTCTACCAATCCTCAAGTCCAAGCAGGGGCATATAAAAAAATTACTCTCATGTCTTGCTTTTTAACCTGAAAAATCCACACAATTTCCTACCCTTATTCAAGGACTGAAGCATGGGGCACGGAGTTAATCTGTCTAAATTAAGTTCACCAAATTTTAGCATAAATTATGTGTCAGAGGAACATGAGACAGAGAAGATTGAAGCATTCAGTGCCTTTCCAGCAGTAATGGTGAAGGCTGACACTTTTCCAGCATGGTGTAATAGGCACTGAGACAGGCTCATGCACAGATCTGTGAGATTTGCAGCTCTCAGGCTGCATTCAGTGAGGAAAGCTGGGGAATCAGTGGGGAAGGCAGGAGGTTTGGCCTGGCAAGGCTGTGCCCCTCACATAAAATGCTATATCAGCAGCCTCATTACAGCAGACTTACCTGTGAACCACAGAAGTGCAGAACAATTACCCTTAACCCTTGTAAAATATATTTAGATCATTAGAACCCCTATACTAATTCAGCTAATTATTTTCCCCATGAGAAACAATTTCCTCTATACCTATACTACAAAAGTCTCCTATTGTAATCACTATGGTCCCTAACACCAAAAATGATGACATTACAGCTTTATTGTAAAAAAAAAAA
>VXBB01014868.1:336898-395158 GCA_013399915.1 Illadopsis cleaveri
TTGATGGGGCCCTCTCAAAGGAGGGAAAGAGAGGTGCACCTTAAGAAACAGGTGTGGGGCAATTTAGCAGTACAGACAGTCAATGCACTGCCTTGAAACAGCAGGCAAAGGGAACCACAGCTCCAAACAGCACAAACCTGAGGATTTAAGGGACGCTTGGGGTGTGATGGTATTTCTGCAGGGAGATGAAGATGCAGGCCCCTGTAGAGCACCATCAATCTGAACTTCGGATGGGAAGCATGAATTAGAGGGTGTGAATCACTTTTCTACTGACACACACCCAGTGAACAATCAAAACATTTAATAGAAAACATGAGCCTGATAATCTAAAGATCTCCCTGTGTGCATGCCGTGGGTAATAATCCATACAGTTAGCAGATACATGCCTCCTACTCCCACATACTTCACACAGTCCTCGTGGCTATTGCAGTCTCTAAATCTAACTCTCCTGCACTAAATAACCATAATTGCTTCCCTGAGAGAGAGCAGGCTGCTCAGAGGCACCAAAGATTTTGTTGCTGGAACTTTGCCACAGGTGCCATATAAGAACTGCACAATGCATTACTTATGAATGCCAACGTCCATTTATCTGTTCTGGTGTATTTATGTTTGTACTTGGAGCAATAGCTCCAAGGAACAGATGATTAATTCTAGATTATGGTGAAGGACTGTTTACAACATACAAGCCAACTTTGTGGTAGCAAAACTAGCCCCAAAACCTGTTTATTGAAAATGGTATTTAATAATGCATTTACCTGCTAGCTCATCAGTTCCAAACAGGTTTTAGTAGATACATCTCTAATATTTTCCCCTTCTGACCAATGCTGCTCATGCATCAACACAAACACAATCCTCATCAATACTTCCAGTGAAGCAAACACCTCTCTCCTCCTGTTGTTCTGCTTTCCACACTGCTCACATACCATCCACAGTTAAGCAACTCATTACTGCAAACTTTGAGTAACTTATTACTGCAAACTTTTGCTGACAATTAGAACACAGCAAGGCTTGCAGTAGTGTTTGGTCTGACAGATCTGAGCCAGAAGCATTGAATAGCAAGCCATGATCACAGGAAGAGAAAGCAGCTGAACTTCAGTATTTTCTTGGGGAACTGAGGAGCTTTTGTCTTGGGTTTGATTCATTTGTGGTTGCCTAGCATAGATGGTTTTCCACCTTTCTAGTGGAATTATCTAGTTCCAGATGCTCTCTTGCTTGCTAAGGATCCAGACTTCAGTTCAATGTGTGATGCTAAATAGCACCTTCCATAATGTTCACTCTTTAGTTTTAAAAGACACACAATGAGATAATGATTTGGAACCAAACCATGACATTTTGCTTAGACTGTCCCTTAACTGTTAGAAGTTGGCAGTTCTGGGAGCAATTTGACAGGAAAGAGATTCACCAAGGAATCCATGTGCTATGTGCTCATGTGTGACCACAGTTAGGGGAATACACCAATTTTCCCCCAGCCAGCAGGGAGATTACTGTGGGTTTCTCCCCCACTGCCCTGGAAGGCAGGCAAAGCAAGGCAGAGGGGTGACTGATCCCCTGTCATATTATCTGGCTCTCAGTCATTCAGTTACACCTTGTGCTGAGCCTTCATGTACCAAAAACAAGAGGTACAAGATGGGGAAGAGGTGCAATTTGAGGGTCTTATTTTTATGTGGCCTGTACTAATACAGTAAATGTCAAAAGTAGGTTTAATTAGAACAGTAAAATCAATTAAAGGAGAAAGTTAAAACTGTTTAAGCACTACAGCCAATTAAAGTTCTATTTTTTTTAACAATATAAAGAATTTTTTAAAAATGGAAACAAATTTAGGCCTGAAAGTTGATGGTGAATAGTTAAAACCTATTAGTCGAGTGGGTCCTTTCTTTAAAATGCAATAAATTCAGAAATTAACATGCCCAATATTTTTGAGAAACGTAAAATACACTACAGGATTAAAATCCAATGCCAAAATTTCCTTTTCCACATGTTTTTTTCCTCCTCAGTAGCTAATATATACTGCTCATTCTGTTTACTATTGCACACAGAGGATTATTTCTGCATTTAATTGTCCCATTTGGTGTAAAGATAATAGATTTATATTTCATTATATCTTGGCTATCTGGCTCTACAGAGGGCAATTCTGCTAAATTCTATTACAGCTACAGTTTAATGGCTTTAATAAAAAAAAAAAAAAAAGCAAGCTAAGTAGTTGTATTTACTTTTTTTCAGGCAGCAAGAAGTAGGACCAAACCTCCTCCTTCTGGCACCAACTTAACACAGGTAATTCAACCATTTTTTTGCTATTTTCAGACTTTTAGAAATCAGCACCTATTCCAGCTTCTTTCCCTCATAAAACAAGTGAAAAGAACGTTGGCATTTGGCTGAACAAAGACAACCACCATAGTCAGGGCTTCCTTTCTGTGCCCAGGGAAAACTTGCTGGCACATTTGGATCACTGAAGAATCTCTTCATAGAAAGAGTCTGAAGCTTTAGCACAAGGGACTACAGCCAACAGAACACTATTCTGCCACAGAAAACTGACCCAATTCAATACAATTTCAAGAAGTTTTTAAATGTCCACAATAGTTGCATCTTTTTCAAGCTCATTCCTGGGGAATGCTATTAGGACTCACCCTCAGTGTAAATCCACACATTTCCTCTCATGTGAATTGCTTAGCTCACAACTCAGCCAACATCATTTGGCTAAAAATGAACATAAAAAGCATTTGCCTTCCATTAGGCACAGCAAAATCTCCAGCCCTGCAGTCAGTTAATGCACTGATGGGCCAGAAAGGTGATGTGGATTATAAAAGACAAACAATATTACCAAGCAGGATACAATGAATAAAAGTATACAGGATCTAAAAAAACACAAAACCCCAGAAAAATAGACATTTCATATAAATTCTTTAGTGAAACCATGAAAGATACTGAGAAATTGCAGCAACTCTACCTCTAAAAATTATTAGAAGCAGCATCATGTAGGTAGCATTGTTTTATTCTTACAATAGCAAGCACACCAGTTACACATTTGCCATTTATACAACACCACATCACAACAGTGCTGCTGTTCAATTCACAGAAAGATATAGTGCAGAAACAACTCTTTCCTTCACTTCAATATTGTCCACATCATGTCAAACACTTCCTATTGTCCCCACTGAGCAGCAAATACACACAAAAGCCTCACATCCTAAGTTGAGTGTGACTCTGTAAATATCACTTGGAATTTTTTTCATAATATTCAAGCTATGAAGACTGATCACACTCTATTTCTTTTAAATTATTTCTACAAAGCACCTTTTTTTTTTAGTTTGTTTGTTTAGAAATAATAAAAAAAAATAACACATGCTGCATTGCAGCACACTATCCAGCTTAATGTCTACCTATTGTGAAGATCTGGGTGCCTCTGAATCAAACATTAAGAAGAAAATCTGACTTTTTTAATATATTTCAGTTCTCAAGATATTGCATGTGTATAATCAAACTCCATTTCTATTATATAACTAGAAAGCAAGTAGTTAATAAACATTTCTACATAGACCTGAATATTACCTTCAAAAGAATAAACAGCTATGTGAAATATTCCATAATTGTTTTCAAAAGTGTCTAAATATCTGTAATTATAATTTTGGAGCCACAACTTTTAAAAAAGGACTAAAACCCCTGAACTTTCATCCCTGTGAAGACAGAGTGTACAAAAGTTTCTCAGCATGCCTGGATTTCAGAGAGTTTCACAGGCAGGTGTTCAAACGCCTGGAACAACTTCTCAGGAGGTTTCTCTGCCCTAACCTGGGATGAAAAAGCTGCCTGTAAAAATGAGTCACTCAAGTGAGCTCCATTACTCACTTCACTGCAAGACCCACTGCATTGACAAGATATTCCAAACATTGCATGGAAATTAACTCCATCCTGAAGCATTTTCATGCTGCTCCAGAAGAGAAGTTACTCACTTACTGAGGGTGCAGCAGTCTAAAGCGTTCCTGTGAAAACTGAGGAGCTGTGCTGGGTTGTAGGAGCGCTGCAGTGGCAAACACCAGCCAGCCAAGGGGGCTCACTTCAGAAAATATTTGCAGCAACTTTTTGAAATGCCAGATTTGAAAGAGGACCATAACAATGAGTACATATAACCTGAACAATGAGTACACACAACCCCATCTGCAATCCTGTTTCAGCAAGGGCTACTGATGTTCTCTCATGCTTGAGGCAGGGTCATAAAATTATCTGCAGCAGTGGGAGACTTTTTTTACAAGCAGGTTTAGTGCTCACTGACTGGTACCTCAGCTGAAGTGCAGGTTACACTGCACAGCTCAGTGAACACAGACTCTCATCATGCTCCACGTGTTGCTGGTGCTTTAAAAGCAAAGGTGTTGCACGGCACACCCACCACCAGGTAAATGTTTTCTATATAAGGAAAAGGGTTCCACTTCCACTCCAGGACATTTTAAGGGAAAAAACTTTGCTCTCCTGGTAGTAATTGGTTCAGTGCCAAGACAAAAACACTGATAGGTCTCTTTAGCTGTTCCTCAGAAATGTAGCTAGTTTCTGTTGAGCTGTCTGCTACAAACCCCACCTAAATTGTTCAATACTTAAGGGAGAGCACGAGGCTTCTTGGCGTATTTTTGGGGTGTTTTAGTGGGTGTGTGGGAGCTCTCCCTACAGTGTGTACACCTTTAATTCTTTTGTTTTGTATTATTTTCTCCTTTAATTAAAATCTTTTTGCTTTTTCAAGACACACTCGATTGTGCCGTCTCGCAAATTATTTTAAGCCATTTCTGTGAGGTGCTGCATACCCTCAGAGTATGTTGGACCCTCGTGGAGCTAAACACACCTGGCTTGGTGAGAATTCCAGCACAAAGGCAGCTCCACAGGACCATCATTTGTCTCAAACAGGTGCCTCTCCCAAGAGCAGTTCTCTTGTGGCTCCAAGAACAAGAGTCAGTAATGCACAAAGTGCACGATCTCGTCCTGAAAATGTGGGCCCTGTGGATATGCTCCTGCTTTTGTTTCCAGCCACCTGGAAATATTAGAAAGCTATTTTGCCTGCAAACAAATCTGACTGATATTCCAGCCACCCTATGCCTTTAAGCTGTTGCTTGCTGTTTATTGGATAAAATAGCACGATGACATCTGGCAGAGCATTTAGTGCTTCCACCAGTCTTCAGGATTCCTTCACTCTTTTCACAAGCAAAAAAGCTGAATGTTGCCAGTATTCCTCCTGTTCCTTTCCAACTACTCCTACTGCTTTACCAAGAGATGAAATATCCTGATGAACTCATTCTCATCTCCACTTATGGAGAATAAAAGCTTTCCTTAAGGATTGCAATGTACACTGCCAACACTAGTAGGATAATAGAGTGGGGAATAAAAAAAAAAGGCAAACAAAAATAAGAAATTCTTTTATTGCAGACAATAGCAACCTGCAACCACAATTTTTCCCCAAGCTATTTCAGTGTTTTTATTTCAGCATACTTCTCTTTGTCCTTCCCACTGTCACTCAGTAAGAATGATGTGCACTTGCAGACTAAAACCAGTCTCAAGTAGCAAACCCAAACATTTACGGGCCTCTTGTTGTATACAATTTGCAGAATTGAAACAAAAGAGCAGCTCTCATCCAGTCCGGTAGTATCAAACACAATTTTAACTGGATATTTTACAGAACATTTAAAAGGTCCCTCTTTCACACCTTGGAGAAATGAAACAATTGCAAAATTATATATATGGCAGGTAACAGCCTGTGGGCCACAGAGCTGAATAGACTGAGTTACCTCTTTTTTCTCAAACAAAAGTATAATAGAAACAAAACATTTATCCTGAAATCTTTGGAAAGTAGTGTCAACCTTTCCTACAGAAATTAAAAAACAATAAGGATTTATTTTTATTCAAGTTATCTTCTCTGGCAGCTAGCTAAGATCTCTGGAGAAACATTAGATGAATAAATCATTATCCAATAGAAAGCCTGCTTATGGAAATTAGATAACTTTATAGAAATTTTTATGACAGCAGATTTGCACTTCAACAGGAGCATCCTGACTTTGATTTATTTAGGTAATCTGTATTTATTAGTTTCTTGTGTTTGCCATTTAAATGAAAAAACAGTTCTAGCCAGTTACAGTCTCTTTATGAGGGAGGGTTTTCAGAAGTCCTTGACATAAGCCTACTTTTCTTTTTCTGTGCCTAATCTAAACTTTGCTCTAGCGTATAAGAGTAGTTGAATATAGCTAGAAACCAGGATTATATCAAAGAGTTTGTGACTGGCCATAAATCAATTTAAATCCATCCAATAATAGAGCTCTCAAAAGAAAATTTCAACTGTTAAATTAACATTGTTAAGAGACTGTTTCAAGTGTGAATGCCAAAGTGATTGCTTAATAATCACCTATCTTAAAACATTGTCAATAACTTGATAAAATGCCATACATAAATTTGTTACCATGAAGGCTAGAGGTGACTAAAAAGTGGAGTGGTCAATAATGAATTGTCACAGAGACTGCAGTCAATCAGCCTCTGACCCATGAGTGACAGGGAACAGGGGCACAACTCAACACCAGGAGGGCAGGGATGAAGTTTAACATGAAGCATGGACAAAATGGGCTTTTCATGCCTTATCCCTGGCCTTGCAATCCTTAATCTAACACTAAAGAGGAAAAGAGCAGGATTGAAAGGTGCAAAATTTGCCATCAAAGCTACTGATCTATTATCCAGTGCTGTCTCCAAGTCCACTGGAATATCAAGCTGTCACTGATCCCAGGAGGATGTAATCAAGTGGAGACAGAACAGATGGCATCACAATCCCCATTGTGCTTTGCCAAACTTTAATCACTGTAAGAAACTCACATCCCTGCCACCAACTTTTTTCACATCTTCCTCCCCTGAGTTCCCTCTTTGCCTGCTTTCAAAAGGCTCTACCCAAGATTGTATCTTTTGAAATTCTGTTGTAGACCTGTGACCAAAGCCGCAGACACAGCAAACCTTTAAATTCCCTCAGATGGTGATACAGGTTTCCAATGTCTTGAAGTTTTCTGATAACACCAATGATTTGTGCCTGCCTTTCTTTAGCAGTGAAGGTGCAGCTAAGGGGCAGAATTTTCATAGCCAATTTACATCTATCAGGCATTCAAAAATGGAAAAATGAGCACAGACTGCAACAGCTTGAAAGAGCTACACACTCTAAAGCAAAGAAACACTGAGATTTAAAAAAGTATTTCAATTTTGTACTTGTCTACAGAAAAAGACCTGCAGGAATGCCACATACAGTTCTGATGCCCAGCTTTCAATAAGAATATAGAAAAATTGGAAATACGTATAAAGCAACAATAACAAAACAATTACTTAAGATTTTGAACTAAAAATTCCAAAAGTTGTTCATCCTGGAGGTGTGGCTAGAGGAGGATATCTTTGTGGTGTAATAGGGACCTGCAAGGAAAGCAGAATTTGATGGCAGGGAAAGCTCTTCAGTGTCATAATTAAAGAGAGAACAAGCTGCAAGAACTGAACCTGAAGACAGGCATATTCAGATAAGAAATAAGAGATATATTTGTCATGGTAAGGTTCATTAATAGCCTACCCAGAATTCTCCTTCCCTGCACACCTTGAAATCACAATTGAATAGGTTTAAACACAGCACCTGGTCTAATTCAAGCAAAGGTGTTGGATTGAAAACCAGCATGCAGGCGAGGTCCATGCTCACAAAATAATCACAGTAGTCATTTACAGCCTTAATTTATACAAATCTCTGACTTATTTCTCACCTTCATTCTGAGACATGGTCAGAAGAGTTACAAACTAAATTAGCTCTTTTCCATTCAATCACATGGCCATATGTCCCTGTGCTTTCCATGCCAAAAATGCAGTCATTTCCCCAAAAATCTGATTTCTAACTGTACATACAAGCTAAATTACCCTGCCTGCTGTATGTGCTCATTCTAATTAACATCATAGAACATAAGCTATACCCATAAGAAAGGAGCACATATCAAGTCAAAACAAAACAAGGGTAAAATTAAAACAGGGGCATAACAAAAAAGTGACATTTTTGCAGAAAGCCATTTTTCCTTAACCTAAAAAAAAAAAAAGCCAAAATAACTGTGAGATATAGCTTTCCATAATTTTTTGAGACCTATAGAAAGTTCATCTTAACATCCTGTTTTGTAGGGAAGACTTAGGGAGTTTTTGGCATTCAGAAACAAAAGAATCTAGTGAAGGAGATGAATAATGGAATAAGGAACTACATCCACTCTTTGTTACTCTGGACTGAGATTTGCATCTCAGTTTTGGAACAGATTATAAAAGGAATATCAACCACAATTTTTGGGTTTTTTTTTTTCAACTCCCAGCACTGTACTTGCTCTGAACACCACAGAGTGAATTAAATTAAGCCTCCCTCCATACCCACTCACATTGAATTGCAGCCTTTTCTTTGTCTACATGCACACCAAGTCAGTGTAAACTAAGACCCTCTGCCCAAAATCAGGTGAAAAAACCCAAAATGACAAAAGGTACAGAAATATTTAATCATATTTTCGAGTTCATTAGAATTGAAGATAAATTTGAAGTTTGAATATGCTGAATTAAGTCACAATTTTGGACCTCAAAACCTAAACCATGCTTGAAGCCTCCTGAGCCAGGGAAAGTCCTGAGGATGAATATAGACAAAGCCAGGAAAGGGAATCTGGACACATATTTCAAAGGCTACCTTGTGGCTTTAGCAAGATATCAGCATTCTGGTTTATGCTGCCACTCTCATGGCATTCTGCATCCTTCTACTGGTACTTTCAATTTAGCAAGCTAAAGCAGCACTCAAAACCCCCATTGTAACAAATTATCCTGGTACTACACAAGCATTTATATAGGCACACTTCCAAGTATGAATAAATTAAATTAAATGTAACTCTGATATAAGTCTCTGTGTGAGACAATCTGACAATCTGTTTGTGACTCAATTCCTTTGCATTGAGGAGATTCTGGGGCATTTTGATGTTACTACTGCACCATGACAAGAAAGTATTTTATCTATTATCCCACACACGGCGGAACCTTGATATCTGCAGGAATAGTTTGCATCCTGTGCTTTTCCAAATATTTGCGATCTGCCTTCTTGTGTTCATTAGTGGAACACTTACCTTTCAGTCAGGCATCTTCCGAATGCAAAGATTTAACAATAAGCAGAAGTCTCACTGAATTCACTTGGCACAGTGAAAAGGCAAGGAAAAAATAAAAACATTTCCAAACACTCAAAATCCAGCAGCATGCCAAAAAGTGTAACAAAGTGTTTTATCTTCAAAAACTGACTTTTTCATGATTCTAACTCGTGTAAGTCACAAAGCAGTTACGTTGTTTGAGCTGGAGTCAGTCTCTGGTTGACTTGTCCATACACTGCTTTCTTCCCACCTACTAAAAACGCCCTCAATTCTTTAAAAGCATCACCCCCAAGGACTGTCAGAAATATGCTTAGCGAATGTTAGGAACTACACTAATTTTCTTTTTCCCCCATGGTTTTTGCATTGTTGAGAAGAGCAATATCTATACTTTAAAGTTGCAAAAATAGTAAGAGTGAAAGAAACCTGGAAAAAGTTTCCTGGTGAACAGTCTCAGGAAAACCTTGCATACAGTGCTTGCAAAATAACGTGAGCACACACTGCCATTCCTTTCCTGTCCAGAAGGATTTAGGGATATGCTACAACACCAGCTAGAGACACAGAACTCTTTCTTTGAGCGCAGCATTTTAATTGTGATGACAAAACCAGGCAGCTGTATAGCCTGAAACAAATTTTTGTACTGTAGGGTATCAGAAGCTCTTTAAAAATTAATCTATTCTCATCTGAAATAGCTACTGTCCCAAAAGGTCAGTAACTAACTGCATATTATTGCCACTACTAACTTTAATGAAACTAGATTTTCTCTAAGTAGCACCAATAAGCACTAATTGGACCAATCTACAGAGAGATGAACAAAATGCACCTCATCTTAACTTTGCCATGGGGCAACACACTGATTATTCCAAAAGCTCACCTCTTCTCCAAACTTACTCTCCAAAGAAAATAACTGAAGCCAGAGTCTCTAAGTAAGATGAAATGTCTAAACACAGACAGTCAGTGAAAAACAAAGGAAGAAGAACAGAAAATATTGAAGGCAGATTGTTCTCCTGATGAAATTTTAGCTGCAGTTTGCAGAGAAAAGTGATAGACTAGATCAGTTCTTTCCTTTCTTTCCTTATTTCTTCTCTAGCCTTCCTTAAATACCAGATAATCTAGAAGAAGAGGCCTAAAACTGCAATTCGGAAAGCTCTGGAAGACTATTTTATATCTATTTTGGTCAAATCCTTCAGAAGGTTTTATCTGCATTGATGGAGGAGGTACGACTCACACCAAAGGCAGCTTCAAGCATCAGCACCTTGTTACCTAAAAGTCTCTCGTACCTTTTCTCTGTGCCTCCCATGGGCAGCTCCACACAGCTCTGGCTCTTTCTCTCCTTCTTCTCTCTTCCTTCTGCAGTTCCAGCTGGCTCCTTCCTGTCCCCAGCATGGCCACCTAACCCTATCTGTCCCTTGTAGGACATCTTATCCTTTCTGTCCCTCACACAACCTCCTGTCCCTCCCTTCTCACAGCACAGCCAGCAGACTCCAACTGACCCCCTACCAGCAAACTCACTCTTTATCACACCCACAGTTGTTCCCACTCTTTGGTAATTAACACAGCTGCAATACATCAGGGGCAGGATTGCCTTCAGCACTATCTTTGTCTGTCCACTATTGATCTCCCACACTGCATTTTGCTCTCCTTGGTTTTTAACTGCAGATGTCTTACTTCTGCCATGGCTGTTCAATGGGGAACGTTGCTGCTACACAATATCCAGATTTCCCCTTCAGCTCAGTAGCAGATGCTGTGACTGGGAGAAGGTGAATGGGCCTGAGAAGTGAGTAACCAAAATAGAGTGACTCCAACAAAGAAAATAATAACTGTGCTTGTCCTGACTGGCTGCTTCTAGATCTCTGATGGAACCAACACAACTGGAGACATTCAGTTTTGGAAAAGGAGACAAAATCCCCCATTAACTCACTATAATCTGGTTAGAAAACAAAGAACAGAGAAGACCATTATCCTCTGCCTTATGGTGGGTGCTGCTGATGAAGTCCTTGCCCTGAGAAATGTGGTCTTTCAGCAATGCTAATGCTTTTCAGTGAAAGTCAGGCAGAATTGATTTTTCAGTTTATCCAGAATTCAAAAACCTACCCACTACAGTGAAAAAAAAAAAAAAAATCATACTTCTCTGCAGCATTTTTCCGAGGAGCAGACAGTTCTATCACAGCAATGTCTTCAGCAAGCAGGTAGGAAAAACTGAATTGCCCATCAGTATGGTCACACAGACCAGTTCTGAAATTCGGCTCCTACTGGAGGAGCCAAAGGACACAAGACATCCACTGCATGAACAGAGGATAAATAACTGCTTGGACCATCAGCAAGGACACCACAAAATAAAAAACAGCCTTCTGTAAGGTTCTTCACAAACCAGTAGTAGCCAGTAGTAGAGAACAGTTTTTGCTAAACACAGCTGGGAGAAGAGGGTGTCAATCCTCACAAGCAGGAGTAAAATCTTCACTTAGACCTTTTTGTAAAAGTATTCAAGCATCTCACATTGTCCTTGGCCACCTGCAACTATTGCTGAGATTAATCTGCTGCTTTGGAAAGAATACTCTGAAACCAAGCTTCTCCTGTTTCACCAGAAGTGAGGACTTTACAAATTCCCGTATTCCGTGTGGAGATTCCTATCCTCTTCATGTAGCTTCCCTGAGAAATCCAGAGACCTGCCAACCCACTGTTTTATACTCTGGCACAGCTAATAATTGCAGAGTAGCTTTAGAACATGTAATACATTTTTCTGACACCAGAATTCCGTTTGAACAGAATAGAGACACAGCTTCACTTTTTTAATTTGAGCAAACAGATTCAGCTGTCTTTGAGCCAGCAGCAGCCTCAACTCTCAAATTCTACAAGAAACTAGAATGAGTTTACAACAGGCAGATTCTTTGAGCTGAGCTGATTGCATTACTATTTTTATTGACAAAACAAGATTAGTAGATGGAGGCCATTAGCAGATTTAAAAGATGTGGCTTTTAGAGATTTAAAACTGCACTGCATAAATTTCCTCTCAATTAATTCTTATCACCGTGGAGGTGAGATCTACCCTACAAAATACAAGAGAGTTTAAGTTGTGCAAACAAAAGATAATATTAAATGAAAATTGATTCAGGTTTGGAGGCATCATTGCTAGTCCTATTTAATACTTATAGAAATGATCAGGAAGATAGTAAACAGCATGGTAATGAAAACTCCAGATAAGAGGGATTAGAAACATGAGCAGAAATTACCAGCAAAATGCAATTTGCAAAGTCATAAGCTAAGACATCTGGAACAAAATAATCCAAAAAGCTGGTCTACACATCTTCTGTAGTTAGGAAAGCTGGAACTTGACAACATAATAAAACAGTATGTATTTATATATGCATGTATGTCGGATGGTGAGCCACCATAGAGACATAATAATAATATATAGAGAGACATAATGTGTATATGCATGTATGGACCAGATACAGGCAGAAATTCTGACTACAAGATACCTCATAGGGCTATCAGTAAACTGCTGTTTCCTGACAGAAAAACATGACCATTTTAAAGAAAGCATTCCGAAATCTTTAAAAACTGATTTTGTTCCTCAACACAAACTTTATTTAATATTTTGTTTGCCTTTAATATCAAAGGAAAGTAATGCTGTGCAATCAGATTTGTAATAGAGGCTAAACTTCATCCCTGAGTTTATGCCACATGTGCCAGTTTGTGTCTGAGCTCAGTTACATTTCCAGGCTCAAGCAGTGAAGCTCCATGGTTATTAGTGAGTTAATATTTAGGGGCATGACTACAAAGATAGCTACAATTATGAGTTCAGAGGAAAACAGTGAAAATGATAAAAAACCCCCACAGCAGTTCACTGGATTAAAGGAAGCTGGACACATTTATGACGGCTACAGGATAACTCAAAGGAAGGACCAGATTTTGGCTGCATTAAGGGGCTCCCAGTACCAGAACATCATAAAACAACTATATCCCAAGACAAATTAAAGCATGGTGAAATTTAAAAAATAAAATAAAGAAAAAATTAAAAAAAATCTTTTTCACTGTTTGATATTCTTGACTAAAAATATACTGTCCCAAGTGAAGCTGCAACATTTCCAAGCATGAGTCAGCCAGCACAGAGTGAATGTTTGAGACAGGATGTCTGTCAGTAGCACTTCAGCTGATTGATTTCATAGCTCTGTCCATTAATAAATGAATTCTTGCAAAAGCAGTCATTTACTTATTGACTCCTATCTCTTTAATAAAAAAATATTTGTCTGTCTAGTGAAACATCTTGGCTCTTTGGTCCTTTAAAATACACATAAGTCCCATTAGCACTCTAAAGTTACAAGGGAGAGTAAAACCTAATTTATTCCTAAATGCCAAGACAGAAATAGTCATACAAGAGTTATAAATAACCTAAGAAGGATGTAAAATAAACCCAAAGCAGTTTCAAGCATTGCATATATGCAGAGACATCAACATAAAATTTTCACTGCCTCAAGCATCTGAGCACAAGTAACTTTTTCTCTCCCCATCCCTCCTGTAGCTCTTGAAGCTCAATTTTAACAATTTCACACCTCCCATTTTTTTGTTCACCTATTACAAACACAACTGGAAAGGTGAATGGAGTCAGAAACAGGAATCTTGTAAGCTGGTGCACTCTCCAACTCATTGACACACCGACATGGTGATAAAAAAGGAGGCAAAGTAATTTAACTCCATAGCCTAAGCAAACGCATTGTAAAATCTCACAAATAAAACACAGTCAAATAGGAAAGCAAATTTGAAACCAGAACTGTCATCCAGGTCTGACAGGTTTTGCAGTTAAAGCAACACAGAGATAACACAGTTTTTCAGATAATAGTCCATCTTAGAAAGAAAAAGCCAAATCACATGGACTCATCTTCGGATATCAAAACAAAACACTATTTATACCCAGGCAATTGCCTTTCCTCCTGAAACGTGGCTCTGCACCTGACCACAGGGACATGCTCCAATTCACCTTCAGGGAATGCCAGCTGAGATCAAGGCTCTTGGTTTAGCTGGGGATCACTCAGCACCAGTCCCTGCAGTGCCAAGCCTCTCAAATTCTCACCCTGAACTCCCCCTCACTGTTTTAGTGATTTGCCATGAGCTCATGCTTAATCAAGGAAGAGTAATGAGTTCCATAGGACAAGACCTCCTGCTGCTCTAGAGCCAATGCAGGCAAACTCTTCCTGTGCCTAAAGGCACATGTGGGAAAAAGTTAATATCTCAAGAGGCAAAAATACAGAATTCTGTTCCAAACTGTATGTTATGCCAAAGAAAGAGCACAAGGAAGGATTTCTGTACTTGCAAATGACATGATTTAAACTGACAAAACAAAAATATTAAAGAGAAGCAACACTAACTCAAGAAACAAAATTATCTGTAAGCAGTTTTCAGGCAATGAATCCCTGTTCAGATGAGGGTCACTTGAGTTATTGAGACATGAAAGCACAACTCCTGTAAGAGTTTGGGGGAAAAAACAAAAACAAAATTAAAAAAAATTAATCATAGAAATGATGCTTGTGGTATATTACAGTGCAATGCTCAATTCAGAAAGGAGCCCCAGCTCTGAGTTGCATATGCTGGAAACACAAGAAAATCTGTAGTAGTAAAAGGCTGGCCAAGAGAGGCTGCTCAGACTCAGATAATTAGCAGTAAACAGGTACTCTCACCACGTTGTAAAAGTCCTTTCAGTAGAGGGGAAATAAAAAACAAACCCCAATTTGGGACCATAGAGATTACATTTCAGATTATAAAAAACTGCATTAATCAGGAACATCAGTAACACCAGTGATAATCATATACTTTCTTTTTCCGTCTCCTTTTTCTGTTGTTAGTTTATCAGTACAGCTTTGACTACAGTGCCAAATCTTTCAGAGGCTCTGGCCTCTAGTCATCTAGTGCTCACCAGATACTGGGCCTGAGGTTCCTAAAAAGGTCTCAGCTCAAGTCCTCGAAGAAATCCAGGCCAGGAACTAAACATTAAAATCACAGTGGAATATAAACTACTGCAAGTCCAAAGGTTGCACTCATACAAAAAATTAAAAAACAAATTAGAAACTTAATTAAAGTTCCATTTTCTGTGACTTACTAGATTTTTCTTCTCTTGAACAAAAAGTTACAGGTTAAAAATAATTACTTTTCATGCATGTCCTCTGGTAAGTGCATTGCAAAGGGACCCAAGTCCAGGGCTCAAAATCAAACAGTGCCCTATGTATGTTCCAGTTTTAAAGCACATCAAGTTATGCTTTGCAGTTTGCACACTTCCCAGTGTATCTTTTATCCCATTTTAAATCACTTCCACGTTCAATAGCAAATCAAGGGCACAGCATTGTCCTGTCTCCTCATAAGCACAGCCCTCTCCCTTTAAGCAGAAAAGTGAATGTATGTCAAAGCCACATGGCTTCTCACCTACAACCAGGTGATTTATTTCCTCAGGAAAAATGGAGCAGACAGGAAAGGATGATCTATTGCAGTGTGCTCCTGCCAGCTGTTACAGCAGTGCCCCAAGCAGCACTGACCTGTGCTTGGTCACACCAGGGTTGTTATCCCTGCCCTCAGCAGAGAGCTACATCTCCAGGAAGAGTATTCCTGGGATACAGGGGGCCCTCTGACACAGAGGGGACAGGAAGTGCACCTGCTATTCATCTGCAAGGCAGAGAACTGGAGCAGCCAAACCCCCAGTGAAATAAAGCTGGCATTGCAGTACAACAAGGAAAGTTTTGACCTGAGATACACCAGGCCTGGGAGGAACTGCTTGCTTTCCAGCAGCACAGAATGTACCAGGCTTGAACCTTACCCAAAACTTTGAAAGTAGTCTCTGAATTTTATGGAAATCACTCTACAAGTGTTAAGAGGACCAGATGAGATGTGAAGACACACCTAACATCTGAAAACAAGACATTTGCTTACTTCTAAGAGTAAACCTAATCCATGCGTGACCTGTCCCTGTAAAATTGCTCCCCTGACATAAAAGATGAGGTTCCACAGGAAACAGCCACAGATTAGATATTTTTCCCTTGAAATAATGCACACATGACTATCCAAATTCTTCAAGACCAGTCAAAAAAACCCCCTATTATCTCACTTTTCCCAGAAATTCCTTCCACTGCAATGATTGATGGGGCATTCCCTCCCACTCCCTTTAGTTTTACTATCTGAGAACTAGCATAAAGACTAAATTGAAGAGAGCTGGTGAGAGGGTGAGTTGTGGCAATGACAGGTAGGTCCACATCATTTCCAGCACACTCAGCACATTGATAAAGGCTGCTCACCACAGCGTTAATACTCTGACAAAACAGGTATCTGCACCACAGTAACAAGGCAAAGTCTTTTATGAATGAGGTCCATCTGTATGACCCTGCACAGAGTATGTAGCTGCTCTGTGCACAGAGATTTACGAGTGCAGATTTGTGACTATTGATTTACTGCAACCTTGTGATCCCGGGCTGTGATCCCATTAGCTCTCAGAAAGGCAGGAGGGAGGCCCTGCTGCCTTACTGCATGTGGGGCTTTAAACCATCTCTCTCTCCATACATGGCAAAGACACAGTAGATGGACATGTCTTGAGCTCTATGCTGAGCAAAGAAGTGCAAGATGTTGTCATGGAGTAGATTTACTAAGAGAGATGAGTCGTTGACACCCATAGTCTCTATGCATTTTGGGAAAAAAATACTCTGTCCTACTCAAATTCCAGAAGAGAAGCTCTGCCTAAGAAAAACACCCATTTCAATACAAGTAAAGTTTCCTGTTTACTGTGTTGCAGGATAAAGCAGAATAGCTGCTATGACTCAGGTGAATAAATCTCAGGCCATAATTACACAGAATTACTAGGCATGGGCACTACAGCAGGTTGGGGTGAGGAATGGGGAAATAAAGTCTAATTTAAACTACAAATGTTTTTTTGGGCACACTCCATTTTGTAGCTTGGAAAATAGGAAGAGATCAAGCTGTGTTGAGAACTAATGCTTAGATACCTAACTCACAACACTGCTATAAATCCTTCCCCTGCAAGGAAAGTAAGAGTTGTATTATGAGGTGACTACAAGTCACTCAGAGACATCCTGCTTGAATCACACAGCAGCAGTAATGACACATTTAGCCAGAGACTCACTGAAGTCATCTCATCACTCCTTCAAAAAGTTTGGACTGCTGTCTGCTAAGTGACTCAGCATTTTTCAGAATGAAAGAGGTTGTAGGACATTACTTGAAGTCAATTCTTCGGGAACACCCCCTTACGAGACACCTAGCAGCTTTCTATGACAAGAACAACTTAACCTTGAGCAGCACACGTTTCATTTGTGACAATGGAATTACAAAGGCATTTCTGGTTTGCCAGAAGAAGGAAGCAGGTCTGAGACACTCATCCCCATATGTATGAAGCTTTCAGCTACCTGACAAAGCACCCAGAAGCTAACCAAGTTCAGCTCACTGAATTTTACC
Source organism: Illadopsis cleaveri (assembly GCA_013399915.1). NCBI lineage: Eukaryota > Metazoa > Chordata > Aves > Passeriformes > Timaliidae > Illadopsis > Illadopsis cleaveri. The sequence goes on from VXBB01014868.1 coordinate 354,472, forward strand.
CACAGGTAAAATTATTCTGATAGTCTGACATTATTTATAATTATGCGGATATGACTGGCTATCATTGTTTGTTCCACTTCCATTCTTCCCTTCATCACGGATCAGACACAAGACAATATTACAATATTGTAAGACAATATTCAACTGTGTACCTTGTACACAGGGACACATTCTCACAAGTGTAAATTGGCATTGCATTCTCATTTGAGAGCTCCTATGGATGCAGGCAAGCTGGAAACCTGGCCTAGAGCCTCCAAAGCAATTGAAATACAGGAGGGTTCTTGGAAATGAAAGGTGGTGTCTAGAGAAAATGAAGCATTTTCTTACATACTACAGCATAGCAAGCTCTAAACTAATGATGTCCTTTATTCACTGGGATTTAGCAGCTCCTTAACTCACCTTCTTTTTAATGTTTATAGGTACCCCCTCAGCCACAGTGGGCACTTGTGAGCACTAGCAATGAAGCAGTGGTAAACTACAGAGCAGCAAAAAGTCAGGGAGGTTGAATCTCTCACAGTTGCATCTGCTGCAACACTAAATCAAAAGAAATAGATCCTCTGTGTGTTCTATGAAATTTCCAAATTGTTTATTCTTTGTCTGTAAGGCATTATTAACCAATTGACCCACATTAATATTTTCTGGGTCTTTTTTGGTCTTTAAGAAGAGTTTCTGTGTTTTCCCCATTCTCTTAATCCTGCAGCTTTCCATGAACTCTTAGAAAGGAATCTCTACTCACAAGAAAATAAAGCAGAGGGGGAAGAAAATAGATGATATTGAAATTGATTAGGCCAATGAGTTCCACAGACTTCTCCCTGCCTGGGCAGAGAAATGGTAGAATTTCAGGGTCTCAACAACTTTGGGACACAGAGATAGGTGTAGAGGCCTGGATTAGCTGAAGGTAAAAAAATGAGGAATATTTTTTGGAGAAGACACTGCATGGTGGCCTATGGATTTCTCTAAGTATCACAGTCAGAAACACATGCTGTAGTAATCAGCTACAAATCTCTGGTCTGAAAAACCAGACTGGAAAACCAGGCACTTAATCATCAGCAAAAACAAGTTTCCTGCCCAGCTAGGAAAGCACACGCCCTCCTGTGCAAGTTGTTCTTTGCATCTTTCTGCCAACCCTGCTAATTACCATCTGGGAGCAGACCATGCCAGTGGGGGATGTACTGCAATGACCAGAGGTTGGGCTCCTCTGAGTTTCCTATTACCAAAGACCCTGCCTTTCTTCCTTTATTTCACCCTACCTAACTACTTTGTTCTAATTTATAGCTTTGCAGTAGCAACACTGTAGTTAAAATAGAAATGGCACTTTCACTCTAAACCTCTATTTTATTCCTTTCATTTAAGTTCATTACTTCAGTTGCCATAAAAAAAAAAAAAAAAAGGCTTTCTGGCAATCTCTGCCCTCCACCTCCTCCTCAGCAAAAAATATTTGTCATTCCCCAAGGACACCGAATGGCTGATCCTATGCTCTCTCCTTCATAGCCTGCAGATTTGTCTTCAGTGACAGCTTCTGGAGGTAAAACCCCACAAGGATAGTGCCGCACTGTCTGCCTAGGACAGAATTTAAGATTTCAAAGAATGTGAAAAAAACCCGTGCGCTTGCCCTATATACATGGAACAAGGAAAGAGGAGGGGCTTTGACCTCTGCCCTGACAGCACTTTACTTCTCTGCTTCTATTTTAAGGTTTCTTTGATCCCCAGAGGACCTGTCTGCAAATTTTACAAGAGATTTGCATCAAAAGTCAGCACGTATGACAGTTACATGAGAAACCACACAGCCAACAACCTTGGACTGCACTCGCTGTGCAGGCTCCTCAGTGGGCAGCAGGGCACCCTCAGCCACAGCCCCGTCACCCCAGAGAGAAAACAAAAATCTAAGAGTGCCAAGCTCTTCCAGTCCATTCATCCATTTGATTAAAGAGCACTGAAGGACATGGGCAAGGCAGAGCAAGCTTTATTTCCATAAAACCCCACGGTCTGTCAGGAGGCTTGTGGGAGCAATAAAGCAAGGGCTGTTGAAACTTCACAAAGGATAATTGCCCCACCACGAGTTGTGGTGATGGGAATTTGTCAATTTTATTAACAGGTTTTATTTTTCATGAGCATTAAACTCTATTTCATAGCTTCCTCAGTATCATTTTAGATACCAAACCCACGTTTTCTTACTAGCCTAAGGTTTCCAAAAGTGAACAGAAACTTGCTTTGAGCCAACAATCCATAAAATCATCCCACACATTTGTGTGCGTGCAGACATGCATGAAATACTGCAAACTATCCTGCTCAGTGGAGAAAAAACTGTTGTACTAACACCTTCAAATTAAAAATAAACAACAACAACAACAAAAAAAGGCAAAAAATGCCAGCTCTTCAAATATTTCCCAAAGTTTTTTGGGTTTTTTGTTGCTGTTGGGGGGTTTTTTGTGGGTTTTTCTGTTGTTGTTTTTTTGTTTGGTTTTTTTTGTTGTTTTTGTTCTGGTTTTTTTGAGGATATGAAACAAGAATGGGTACAAATCTTGGGGTCAAACCCTACTGGTGAGTACAAGGCATTCAGCCAGTGGTGACCCCACAAACTAGTAGGCAGAACAGCTCTTTCCTTTTCCAGGCTGCATTTCCCATTCAGCCTTGTAGGACTAAAAAAAATTCTGCTTCTCAGTGTTAGCTGATTATCTCCATCACTGATTTTGAATTATCCTCTGATGCATCTGGTAATGGCCATTCTGTGGGACAGACTGCCAGATGATGCAGGCTATTGGGAAAATGAAGCAATTGTAAAGAAATAGAAATACCATGAAAGCTTTATGGTAAGGCTTGGCTCACACATGCTTTTTCAGTGTGAGGGAAAAACAACAACATGTTCTACCAATTATTTCTGCCCACTCCTCCTCTTACTTTTATTTTCATTTCTGACAATGTAGAATCTCATTGTTATACAACTGGCTTAAGCTGATAAAAATGGGTTAGATAAGAGGATTTTAAAATTTGCTGACTACTGCATCCATTCAATGAGTGCTGTGAATAAAATGGTTACATATACTATGTAAAAATCAATAAAAATTACAGAATAATGGAGATGCCCATTAGTGACTTAAATTATAGATTATGTTTTGCAACTCTTAAATGGTGTCTTTGGGGCACCTTTTTCTTGTTCTTGGAATTTTGAAGGGCAAAAGTAAACATGAATGCAGTTATGCAAATCACAGATTTTGCAATCAGAGCTTCCCAGACCATTCTTTGTCCACCCCATATGATGGAGCCTCTGGCATCTCTGAATTAAAGGGAGACACTGCTTTTCTTCAGCTTTAGCAGGGTGTACAAGGCAGCTTTAATCAACCCTCTGTCTTTTGGCTGTAAGAACGAAGTGGGACATTGATCTTCCTATCCTCTTCAGCAGAGGAAATAATCTATCCACAGGGACTTGATTAAAACACATTTCAATCACAGAAAGTTCTGTGAAGTTGAAGGACTATTTAAGAACATATTTTTTAGGATCTTTTGTAAAAATAGTCTTCTCTTACAAATACATTAACAAAAAAAAGGCACAAACCACCAAAACACTTCTTTCCACTACACCACAAGGAAAGTTTCTGAGATGTGTAGGTTGAGTATGACACAACAGAAGCAGCAGCTCTCTGGCTGCTGCCTGTCCTGGTGGACACAAGCTGTGACATTGCAGTGACAGGAACATTCTGTCAGCCCAGAATCTTCTGCAGTTCAGAGATGTCTGAGTTTTGTTCTAAAACAGTTTGTAACAATTGGAAGAAAGAGGCAGTCTCAGAAACTATTAAAAACCTGCAGAAAAACATCCATCAAAGAAAAAAAAAAATCACATTTATGTCCCTTAGTGAAACTACCACAAAATATCTTAATTCTAGTGAGAATCTGTTACTTCTGCTACTAGAATGGCTCAGTCACAGATTAGTTTATTGCTGATAGAAGCAGAACACAATACAACAGCAAAAGCAGAGTAGAGAAAGAAAAACACTTCTGACCGGATTCACTGCTAGTGGAGTCTTTGCCAGGTAAGAATCAGCATAAAACAGTCCCATTTACTGAATGCAGTTGGCCTGCAATAAATGATTTTTCCATGAAAGACTTCAGCTCCAAAAGAATAGTAATGTTCTCACACCCCTGAGTGTCTGATCTGGATCTTCACTAGGAAGCACAATACTAATTTACCTCTGCTGCAAGATACTGAGAAGGGATCAGAAGTAAAGAAATAATGTGGAAAATGAACAGAAAAACAGGAAGAATTCTATCTGTACCCTGAAATATTGAAGACCTAATAACTATCTGTGAAAGGAACCCAATAGCCATCCTGAACCCTGTGACACCTGAAGGTTCAAAGGTCCTTGACATAAAAGGGAAACCCACTGTGGGCAAACACTAGGCTGCAAACTCGGCAGCACCAGACACTTCAGGTGTTTAACAAGCCCTCCTGCAGCAGCCATGGTGTTGTAGCTACAGGCAGGAAACTCATGTATCATGTCAGTCCTGGAGCTGTGCTGCCCAGGAGTTTTATTAACTGTTCTCCTAACAGATTTTAACACTCTCCTGGGGTACACCACATTTTATGGACAAGTTTCTCTAGCTTCAGATTTGACTTGACCTGTTCATATTTACAAGTTCCTTTTATTCCCATCTCTGCACTGTTGCCCACTGTTGCTAAATTACCAAGGTAACAAGATTCTTTAATATTCACAGTTTTGTTCCACCAGTTGTTACGGCCTGCTTTTCATTCCTGCTGTCAGTCTCTTGGCTTCTCACTAACACTCCCATTTCCACCTTTTCTCCAGCAGCAAATAATTTTTTTAATATAAATATCACACGGAAAAAAAAATGCAAGAAAAATTATATCATCTACCCAGCAAAAGTCTCTGATGATTTATAGTGTTAGTACAAGAGTCCCAGAGGTATAGCTGAGAGGGTTTTTTTTCATAAAGGATTCTCTATCCAGCTTCAAAGGCAGAGGTAGCAATGCTCACATTGCTTGATGGCTGAAGAAGCCAGACCCCAAAGTTATGGTAACACTGTTGTCCCCCAGTCTCCTGAAGAACCTGTCTTCTCCTGAAGAACCTCCTGTCCTCCAGTCTCCTGAAGAACAAGCCTCACAGGTAACTGCAGCCCAACAAAGCCCTGCCCAGCCAAAGACCTGCTGAAACAGCACCAGGCAAGGAGAATTAGCTCCAGACCAAGCTACCACCAAAACCTTCATGGGGATCCACCAGACTCCAGCCACGGATTTGAATTTTACATTCATTTCAAACGATCTCAATCAATAGGAAGGAAAGAAAACACACCCAAACCCAATAGAAAATTCATGTTTTGGCTCTAGTAAACAATCATGTTCAAAGTGCTTTAGGTATGCAAGAAAACACTCTGTGACCCAGGGTATTCCTTCCCTGCCCTTGGGTGGGAGCAAAGGAAGGAGGGGAGTTTTCACTCAAAAAACCCTCAGACACCGGTAAGGAACCAACTTGGCAGGACTGGAGGAGGAAACTCTCAGCTTTGTACTGGTTTTGTTAATGTAATTGCAGCAAAGTCTGGGAGATCCCCTGACAAGCGCTGCTATCAGAGCTCACAAAGGAGCTTTCCATGAAGCAAAAAAAAAAAAAAAAAACTTCCTTCTCTGTAANCAACTTGGCAGGATTGGAGGAGGAAACTCTCAGCTTTGTACTGGTTTTGTTAATGTAATTGCAGCAAAGTCTGGGAGATCCCCTGACAAGCGCTGCTATCAGAGCTCACAAAGGAGCTTTCCATGAAGCAAAAAAAAAAAAAAAAAAATTACTTCCTTCTCTGAAACCAAACACCCTTTTCTGATCTTTTGATCAAAGGCCTCGCACTTTTCACTTGAAACCCCTGGTAAAACAACACCAAATATCAAGAAAAGAATAGAAAAAAAGGTATCTACGGCTTTCCACTGAATATAAAGTCAAAAATAAATCATTCTAGCCCTTTCCCTTCCTTGCCAATACCATTTATAATGCTAATGTGTCCCTGTTTCCTGACTGAGTTCCTTAAGGGGGAAAAAACAAGGAATGTACACATTCAAGTAATAGGATGTCTTTGTCAGTTCTTTCAAAATCTGCATTTCTGTTAAACAGCCAGGCCTTTTCCTTCATGCCACTGAAATGCCTGATTTTACTCAAACTGCTACTGTCTATACTCACAAACAAATAAGTGATAATTCTCCTCCCTTTCAAGAGCTGTGCCTAGTGGCTCACAAGGGACTTGGTTACGTGGCAAAAGCAGTAGTGTGACAATATTCTAATGCATGCCAGGTCGCTGTTCAAAACATTGCAGATAATTCCCCCATCATTTCCATATTCCTATGGAAGCATGCTATAATCTTTCTCCTCCTACATAAAGCTGTAAAACAAGAAAAGATTACTGTAATCCTTTTCTTCCTATGTCACACAAACAATATAATCTCCTGGCTGTGTCAGAAGCAAATTTCTATCTTTAAGCATCAAATCAAACTTGAGAAAGAGTTGCTGCAGCCTTCATTCTATTGGTGAACAGTTATGTAAGCAATTTGTATATATTTAAGCACATGGATGGAAGATGGAAATTCTAGGCTGCAATTCAACCTTTGGTTTTTGCATTTATCAGCAACACAGAAGCACATTCCCTTCTCATGAAATTTAGGAATTCATTAAGTCTGGTACACAGCTGCCTGACACACTTGAGTGCCTGTGCAGTTCTCAGCTTCAGAGGTGTCTGAGCATTTGAATTCCTTCAGAGCCCCTTGTGAAGATATTTAAATGACCTGAATGCACAAAAGCAAGCAGCAAATCAAGTAAATGGGGGAACAGGAGGCTGCCCAGCACCACAGGTGGAAAACACTCTGACTGGAAGTAGAGACAAGACATGGATTAGCAGGCAGCACAGGCCCTCAGCTGAAATACAGACTTGACTGTGGCCTCTGAGGAGGCTGAACCTTTGGCCTTGGACCTTTTTTCCTTCTGTTAAATGGAGCCAGCACATCTCAGAAGCATTATTATGAATTAAACTCAGGGCTGCAGGAGTGGTTCAAATGTCAGGCTGTGACAAGAGGAGGTGGCTACATGACACAGTGAGTGACACATCCTCCTTCATGACCTCAGAACCCAAGGTGGAGTAAGAGAGAACTCACTTCCAGGGCAATGGTAGATTGGAGTTCAAGACACACAAAGCTTTGTGAGAAACTAACTCAGGCTTTGCAAAGCAAAGTGGTGCCCTCCATAAACGGGTCTCAGCGTTGCAGAAACTGTGGGTATTCTGCTCAGGTACCTTCACCCTGGGAATATCAACCTCAGTGAACCAAAGTACTAACTAGAATAGAAAAATCAAAGTGTTTCCCCTGCTTTCTCGTTTGACATTGCTACATTATTTGTCTTGTATTGTTAAAAATATCAGCTAGTGCAAATATCTCTGGAAGCTGGGAATTGGGGCAGTGAGGCAGTCAGAACATAGGCTTTTGTTGGCTCTGAGGAGGTACCTGTGACTGGGAAACATTTGTGAGGGAGGTGAGCCTTTGCAAACTCCTCACGTTGTACTGAGGAGTACTGGAAGGTGCAAATCTGCAGAGAGCCTCCATCTTTCTCTAGCCTTCCACTTCACTGTGACTAATCTTGAAGAAATATAAACACCTGCCTTAGGGACTTTCTCTGTTAAAAAAGACTATCAAGTTTCAACAGAAGTTGTGCAGTCTGAGTGCACTTCTCACATCAGACTGGAGACAGACAGTACAAATCAGCTGAATGGAGAATGCCTTCCAAAGCACAGCAGAGGAAGAAATAGTGTCTCAAATGAAAAGCCAAGGCCTAGAAAAAATAAATAAAGGCCTTATAAATTTACATGTAAGTTCCATTTCCCACCAACCTCTGCAGCCTCACTCTATTGGTTAATAGAGGTCAGAATTATCTGTATAACACTCCACTTCCACAATGGGAACAGTGCTGGACTCAAAAAACCCACTTGTAATGGTAGCAAGGGACAACAACTGTCTTACAGCCACTGAAAGAATGGAGAACTGTCTGTATGCAAAGAATATAGCAAGTGAAGATTTTCACAACACATAGGATCGTGAGGAGGAATGAAAGCAGAGAAAATGCATCTGGATTTCAGCAAGTAGCACTAAATCCAGTAAAAAACAAATAAACAATCTGACATGTGGAATTCAATTTCTATTAGCAAAAGAGGCACAGGAGAAGGGACCACACAGGAAACTGGGACTACTGCAGGAAATAATTCCTAGACAAGGGGGCATTTCCAGCTAGTATGAGAGTTTTAAATGCCACCTAGTGTCAGCAAAATGCAGAGTAAGTTGGAAATCAATCACGACCCAATAAAATACTAGGTGTTTTGCTATTAGCTTGAACCAGGTAAAGACTTTATCCATGGAATGATGTCCATTAGGACTACACTAAAAGATAGAGATGTTTTCAGAACAGAACTGAAAACATTAATAGGCAGTCAGCAAAGGTAAACCCCAGACACTGCACACTCCAGCTCAGGCTGAACTTTTAAAGCAGCTTTACCTCAAGGATTGTAACCAAATTTTTTTTATACAGATTCTTGCTTAGGTATCATCATATATCATGTGAAGAAAAGATCTTGGCATCAGCTTTCTCCTTCCTCACCCCGACCAATACCATGGATCCCAAAGGAAGATCCAGCAGTGGGGTCACATGGAAGTCACGAGGTATTCAACTGGGTTCCCATGCTGCCATGTGCATTCAAATAAATTAAATGCAACAAAGCCAGATGACTCCATCTAAAAAAATTAAGACTTCATAAATCTGGTCCAGTAGTACTACTCACTGAAAGGTACTGGGGATCCAGTTTTTGTGGCTGCTTGTAGATTGTGATTTCCAGGGTTTTTTTGAAAGCTGAGGTTTTAGTTTCTTCAAGCAATCCTTGCCTATAATTATAATGCAGCTGCATGCACTTCACTTCCCCAGGAAAAGGTGAGGGAAAACAAGCAGCAGATCTGAGTGCTTGTGGGTCAGAGTTCCTCCAGATGACAGGTTCAATCCACTTACCTACAGTCAGTGAACTAAAACAGAGCATGGAGAACAGTGAGATCATCTTCTGTCCTAGAACTCTGATTGCTGGCACAGAAGATTGTCTACTTTTTGCTGGTTTGTTTTCAGGAATTTACACTTTATTAATTTTTTCAAAAGTTTATCTTCAAATGCTTCAAACTGGAAAGCTCTCCTTTATGCAATTCATCATCCTTACTCTCAGCTCAAGGGCAAGCTTCTTTAAACAGACTGCTGCTGACTGGGTTTGAGACAACCGATTTAAAAAAAAAAGGATCATTCATTATTCAGATACACTTTTCAGATGGCAAGGTTTCTGATCCTTTCCTCTGGCTCTGTACAGCCATTTATTCCCGGGCTGAAACATATACTGCAAAGGATGCAAGAAAAGCACCTGAGCTGTTTTGCTCTAAGAAAAGAGCAAATTGATGGTGTTGAAGAGATGCTTCTTACATACTTATCAGAATATAATGCTGTGCTAAACAGATGCTAACTAGCAAATTCTACTCAACTTCAGTACAGCTATGGCAACAAGAAGTATGGCAATTCTGGAAGTGAAGTTTTGTTTGTTCTGTAAGATGACACGCAGGTGTCCCAAACTGTTGAACAGTTTTGATGAAATTTGCTCTTTGGGCAGCAGTTTTTGAAGTGAGGGAGGTGGGGGAGTGGGGTGGAAATCTAAAAATGCTGCTTTCAAGTAAAAGATTCCTGCCCATCTCTTACCAAAGTGTTTTTATTTTCCCTCCTGGCAGATCTATGTAATGTGTTTTATAGGGTTAGTCCACACCATTCAAACAAATCCTAGGTAAGTAAATGGTATTTCCACCTTTATTTTTATGACCCATAGAAGATTAATGGGCCTATCTCCCTACTTGTTCTCCCCTATTCTCAGTTTCTCAGCCACTCTCTGAGTTAAAGAAGCTTGTATAAAAATAAAGATCTTTCCTGGTAGGTAGTTTTCAGCACCTCAGCTTATTGCATTTGAGTTTTCTAATGAGCATTCTTTGTTAAGACAGAACACTAATAGTCTGCCATGACATAACATCCCCACACCTTTTCTTACTTCCTATGTTATTTTTTGAGTTCTTGCTGCTGGTACTGAGCTGAAAGAACATGAGCACAGCGTTTCACCTGTGATCGAAGAGCCACAGAAGTTAATAGGAGTGCACAGTCCCACACACACTTTGGAAGGTGCAGGTTTGCTTTTCTCACTGTTCACAGCTCTTTGTTTCCCCTGTGCAATGCACCAGCAGCCTCCTTCTTGTGAGCCAGGGAAAAGGAAACATCTGCCAGGAGGAAAGGGCATTTAGGCTGAGGATAAGCCATCTGTAATGGGAAGAGGGTCACATCTGTCCTACTGAGAGCAGGAACACAAGCTTCACGTGTCCCTCAAAGTACAAGCTGAGAAACTGGGGGCTCCAAATGCCATCACACCATCTCCACTCCATGCTTTACATCAATAAATGTACTTCTTTCAAAGCACTATGTCCTACACAGCCAATTTACAGTGCAGCTAGAGCAGAGCAGACATCCAAGTGGTAACACTCTTTAAATTCTCAAAAAGTGACATCTCATAAAGCAAAATGATCACCAGTTGAGCTACTTAAGAGCTCTTCCCCCACACCAGAACAGCTCAGTTTTAGTGATTTTGAGAACTACACTGCTATTCCATTGTCAATTATCATGTACTATAAGGAGAAAACCTAACTGAAGGCACAAACTCACTCACTGGCAAATTGCATTTCTGTACAAGTTTCTCATGGAAAGCGAGCACTTTAGGAAACAGATTGAAACAACAGAAAACCCAAGACGCCAACGGAATCCTGCTCCATCCATCTCAGCTGATGCAATGGAAAAATGGCTCCTTTCCTGATGTGGATCAGGATGTGACAGGTTAAGAAGAGTGATAAAGTGGAAGGCTCTTTAACCCCCTCAGTTTGTTCTCAAAATCACCTTTCACACCAGAGAGTGTGTGAGCACAGTGCCTGCAGCAGGCGATAGGGAATGGCACTCGCCTCTGTCACCTCCCCTCCAGCCTCAGACTGGCACCAAACATGACCTGAATGGGCCCAGAAATTCACCCCTTAACACCACCTCCCCTCTCCGGCTGGAGAATTACCACCCTTGTCAGCATTTTAATCACCTCCAGCAGCTCACAACAGGACTTCTCCCCAACCATTCCTGCCAAGCCACAAGCAAAACTTGAGACTCTGATAGGCACAGGAGTTACCCCAACAGTGCAAGCATGAGATTGATTGCTCAAAGACACAATTAAGCTAATTAACTGGATAAATTAAGTGTTTGCTGCAAGCAGGAGTGCTTCTCCAAGGTTTTCTGAGGGGGAGGATTTTTTTCCCTAGGATAGTGAAGAGACAGGGAGATGCTGTGACAATTTTATGTCATTCTGGGTGACTCCTTGGTCCAAAGGACTCACAATAACATCTCTCAAGTACTCAGGAAACGCACCATGAGAGATTGGGGGAGGGCTGAAAATCTGGTCTGCAAGAGGAGTAGAGGAAGAAATGAAGAGCTTCTTACCTACTGCAGTGCAGTGAGCTGACAGAGCAAGATGCTTCCGTGACTCTCTCACAGTACATGCTGTATTTGTTGGAGTCCAGGGCATCCCTTTGGATGACCTGGGACCCGAGAAAGGGAGTTTGAACCCTGGNCTGCAGGGCAGCTCAGGGCTTTTAGAGGGCCGGGGACTTTTTAATAACCTGAATCTCAGGTGAGAAACCAAACCCGAGAGTATTCAGATGTAAAATTAACAATTTTGCAATTATGTGTTTATTTCATGTATATTTGTGAAGCACTAAGTACTCAATATGAAAAGGCAGACATCAGAGAAGCACGGCTGAGGCAATGCAGAAAGCAGCAGTAAGGCAACAGAAGTTCTGTTTCAACTCTCTTGTTTCATCTAATATAGAAAAAAAACACTTAAAGTTTAAATGTTTTGAAGACAAATTGTAGGTGGGAAGGCAAGGAGGGAATATTTCTATTCATTTTTGACTAATCAAAACATTTTTGCAGGGGAATTGGAAAGCCTTATTTTGAGTTTTACTTCTCCAGTCTGTATCAATATATCTAAAGACAAAACATTCAAATCACAGCCAAAAGAAAATAAAGCACCATTTGGGAAACATTGAAATAGAATGTTCCAACATCAGATTGGTTTTATTTTTTCTCTTCTATAATGATATACCAGTGAATCACCACAATTTCACATAATGCATTTCACTGTAGACAGGTCTGCACAGACTGAGCCCAGATTCCATGCAAGTTTCTCTAACAAAAAAACAACTCACAGATTTCCTGTCTGTCTGGAATTCTTTCTTTCCTTAAAGCACAGAAAAAAACCCAAACAACAACTACAAAACCCCATAAAACCCAACCAAAAATCAAAGCCATACAATGGTTGGCTTTGGCTGGCAATTAAGAAACTCAACAAACTACACAAAACAAAACAAACCATCAAACACAACAACTCTGTAATGCTCCATCTGGTACATTGCTCTCCCCAGAAGCAACATGTTGCACAGAAGAGCTGGAAGATTGCATATTTAGCATCTGAAACAGGAAAGGAATAACCTTTCTGTTCAATACTATAACAAAAAGCAGGATTGCTGTTGGCTTCAGCAGCACTTGGAATATTTCAAAGTTAACAGCAACTCTTTTAGTGACAACTTTTAAAAAAACTCCCAACTTATTCAAAAACACTTTTCCCCATCCTCCCAGCCATAGGAGAGCAAGATTGCTTTAATCAAATGGCAATAACCCAGCTGAGCAAACAATAGCCAAGAGCTGCCTCTCTGCTGTACAGGTTGCAGCACATAATTATCCATCTTCTCTCTGCTGAAAGCACCGTGATGATTACAGAGCACTCATTTAAGGTATTTGAATTACAGCATGATGTTATACATCAAAGTAATCAAAGACAGTTTAGGTAATGAAGTTGATATAGAATGGATCATTTCCCAAAGAAACATTTCATTTGCATGTAATAGAGCTATTTTACGTTAATTTTGACATTACATCATGATAAAAACACTTGTTGACATTTACAACGTTTCAGTGACAAGCCTTGCATTGTGATGAATTAGGTTTTTTTTCATAGGCAATAAATAGAATTTCATTTCATACAGGGAAAAAAGCACCAAAACACTAACCCACACAGCTATTCTCAGTGCTCTATGCAAGATGCATTGGTTGTCTGAGCAAATATGCCATAGGACACAACCTTCAGGGGCCTGAGAAGTTAATAAGGTGGCATTTTGAAATATAGCTCTACATAGCTGCCCATGCAGGGAAACTGAATTCAGACAAACACCACCATCATCTGACAGAAATGCTTCCCTTGTTCCTTCTGAGTTAAGTCAGGGAAAAAAAAAAATTATAAGCCATGTATATTCTTTAGTGCAGATGGAAAAACCAAAAAGCCAGAGCCACTGCAGGGTAACAAATATGAAAGAGAGGCACCCAAAGCAGCAAGCAGCTGTCTCAGAAAACCCAGGCAGTAAGAATGAGCTCTGGACAGAGAAGGGGAAAAGGGAAACTGGTCCCTCTGGATCACTGGCATCCCTTCTTGTCTTGGCCACCATCACCTGGCTCAACACAGAAGAAAGGCTGCCAGGTGTCAGTCACAGGGCTGAGAGTCTCTGCCTTTACATTCAGTATAGAGCAGCCAGAAGAAATCTATACTGAAATTGACTGGAAGTATTCCTTTTCTGCCCTTTTTCCTTTGGAGTTGCTTTCAGAATAGGAAAGGTCTGCTGGGTGTGTTTGTGAACAAGACTACAGAGAGAGCAAGACATTGTAGCCTCTGACGAGATTTCCAGGAACAGGCACCCCATACCTTTCTGTGCTGCAGCATGAGATTATAACTGAGCCAAATAAGCCCTGGGCTGAAACATAACTCCTGAAATATGTTCATTTACACAACTTAATGAGGAGCCTTATCAAGGTTCTTGCCCATAGATTTCTCTCCTTCCCTCAGAAGTTCCCTTTTCTATATGTTCATTAATTTACGTTTCATATTAAACTCTTGTCACAGTCATAACAGGCACAGAAAAAGACTTTGTTTCAAGGTTGAAACAAAATCCTTGTTCTACAGAAGGTGTAGGAAAATAACATCCTGCTTGCATGGCACAAGAAAATTACATTCTCTCCTCCAAGACTTTCAGTTGTACTCTGTCTTAAAGCTCCAGTCAACTAAACAAAGGAAGAAATCTTAATTTACATGGAGAAATGTAAATCAAGGTGTAGGCAGATATGTATATAGATATACATAGATTAAACCATGAAAAGGAACAACTTTCAGACAGGATGTCTGCTGGCAAAATTGGGTAAGAAGATCTTGTGAATTATCTGGTTTAACTGTGTTTAACTCAATTCAGTAAATATTTATACCTCCATTTCAACAAATTAATTTGCCAGTGAGGAATAATGTAACTTCATGGAATTGGGTATTTGGTTTTCCAAAGTGTCGATGCTAAACAGTCCCAGTCTGTGAGAAAATGTCTAGTTCCCACACACAGGCAGAACCCCCCATGTTTATGGATCACTTGACAAGCTGCCAAACATGTTAGCGATTTTCTAATGATCTGTAATTCCATGTAGACATTTAATTGGCATAACAAAAGCAAGCCATCACTCAACATTGCTCATCAAATGTCAGCTCTTGCCTTGTTGCAATTGATATCTAATCAACAATCACATGTTGTTTGATATCAATTAAACGTCTGAACAATTCTTTCAACATTATTACCCTAATAAGATGGTAATTGTGTGCTCAACATTTTAGCAGCACTTGAGATAACAGTCTGCCGACCATATCTGTCTCCTTTTTCTTTGCAGAAGCTCAGTAGCTTTCAGACATCAATATTTAATTACTAATAAATTCTTTAATACACATCTAAGCAAGCCACTTATAAAATGATTGTTATAAATAACAAACAAGATGAGTTTGCTTTAAAATCTTCCACTTTATACTTTAGGAAATGGAACTGACATGAAATACATACAATGGTTGGCTTTGGCTGGCAATTTCCTTCCCAAATGAGAGAACGGTGTAAATAAAAAGACAAAAGTTGTGCAAGTCTTGAATACCTGCTTTCAGTGTAAATACAAAGAAATAATGGAAGGAAATTTTGTCATGAAGGAGTGAAAAAAAACTTACTTCCAAGCAATGTCATAGTATCAAGAGAAACAAGGTGCACGTGCCCCCTAAGGAAAAGCTGTCTCTTCCCTACTCTGGATGAAACACCTCACCCAGAGCTATTTACTCTTCTTTCACAAGGTGTCCCTTCTCCCCACTAACTTCTCAGCATGTACCATTTTGCATCTACATCAAAATTAAATTAAAGTAAAATGAAGCTACTGAATATGATGGTTTGGGGTTTTTTTTAAACAAACCCCAGTAACTCCTTCCCCATCACACCGATCTACAGTACTGAATACGAGACATGAAATCATAAGAACTTGGGACAAACTCTTCAGGCTCAGATTTCTCTCAGTTCAACCTAACTCCTTGCTTTTTTTCTGTTACCTGGCTAATATTCAGCAGTGATTAGTACTGGAATAGCAGCAAGGCTCATTATGGATCACAGAAAATATCTTCAGCAGAGTGTGACAGGACATCAGAAAAGAAGCCAAGTATTGATCTAATTTAATGGAAATTCCAAACTCAAAGTGAAGGAACAGGTCTGAATATCTGCACTGAGAAGGCCTTTGGTGCAATTGTTGTTCCTCATCCTACATTTAAGCCTGAAATGTAACCTTTGTGTAAGCCCCTCTCCTCCAGATAAGAGAGTCTGCTTTGAAGTGCATCCTGCACCTTTTGAAAGGGCCTGTTCAGATGAATAGACGGAGTTGTCTAGGAGGAGAAAGGTTTAACAGCTCTCAACTTTGATGGAGTGTTCCTGCACCTTCAGGACTCAAGTGTCCAAATAGCAACCCAGAGTAACCTCTCCTGCTTCACAACTGAAATGGTTTGGAAAATATACAATCAAAAAAAGTGCTTAGAATGAAAGGGAAGGGGAAGGAAAATCGTAACACCTTTGAATTAAAAAACCTCACTATTTTGACTAGGAAACAGTGGGGCGTGCATTATTACAGAATACATTTTTACACCTCCTTGCAGGGCTGAGTAATTCTATGTCAGAGGTTTTTCTATGGAGAAAAAAAACTCTTGTGGCCAAACTGCTTTCTCAAGGATGCATTCCCTCTCTTCCTTATTAAAAAAAGAGAAAGAAATAAAAATTGTGTTTGTTCATATCCTTTCCCATTTGGTGCCATTAATAGCACCTGAATAGCCACAGGATGAATTGCCATTTTAGTAGAGTGCTACAGTTCAGATCCTTGACTTAGTCCAACAAGACTATTAGGAGGTGATCAATGGGCCATTTACTTGAAAGACAGGAGGACAAATGGTTGATTTATCCTTATCCCAGCTGGCTCCCTATTTCCTCAAGCAATCATGAAATTACTACAACCACTATTTCTTCTACAGGCTGGAATTTTAATTGAGAAGGGGACTCTCAGAGTTATTGGGAGATTTGAAGGAAAGCAGTGAGCACCACAGGCTCTTTGATAAATGACTCCACAAGTCACCTGAAACAGCTGAACAGAGTCCAGTTCCCTCACCAATCACAACTGACCCTAAAGGCCCAAAAGGTGTCTTTAGGAATGACAAAGCAAATAGTACCCAGGACTACACTGATGGACTGAGTGCAACAAAGCCAACTTCTTTGACTTCCAGGCACGACATAGTGCTCATTACCAACCCTTGAAAAAGGGCTGAAACATCTCTGAGAGTTGGGAAGAGATTTTGGCTGGGAAGTCATACAAAGACATTTTTAACTGAATGCATTTTGGCATATGGTTGCTACCAATGTGGTTAGTGAACACGGGCTCGTTCACCACAAATGTGCATGCTGAAGTCTCTTTTGTAGACAATCTGAAGGAAAGCAAATGTGAAACTAAGATCCAAGGAATGTTCTCGTGTCCAAGCTGCTTCTCAGAAGCTGGAAATTGAAGCCATAATGCTGTGATGGCTCCTTAAGGGCTCAATACTGCTATAGAAATTCCTGACTCTAAAAATCTAAATGCAGCATTAACATTTTATATTAACTGCTCAGGCAGAGAGCAAGAGAGCAAGCATGAACTATATCCTCTCTAACTATACCAGTTTTTGTAGCTGCTGGAGAACTCCATTTGGAGAAAGCAGACCCTGGTTCAGTCCTCTACCCTGCCTGAGGGGCTGCAAACCCATTTCACAGCAGGCTTGCCTTAATCCCAGAACAAGTGTTTGGCAGAAGAGTGAATTTGGAGCAACTGAGAAGATTGACTTCCTGTTGAAGCCATTCCGGGAAAGAATTTGGTAACCTGAGTGACAGGAGACCCAGGATATGCATAAAACTACTCAGAGCACTCAGCTATGGAAGGAAGTCCCCCATTTTTGTTATTATCAGCAAACAGTTGACAGTGAAGTCAGGCAGCAGACCCCTGGAATGGGACAAAATTTCAGTGACATTCTCCTCGCCAACACATTCTCCCTGTTGGTGGTGGGTTCTCACTTCTCAGCGTGTTTGTGCACGCTCACCTCTCCACATGGGCCACAGAGCCACGTGTTAAGGCACTCAGCTCTCCCCAGGCTGTCCTGGGAGTCACAGAGAGCACAGGAGCTCATCTCTCCTCTGAGAACCAAGTGCTTAAAGTCTAGACCAGCAAGCTCTGCTTCTGGACACCTCAGCTGCCTCTGGCCCTCAGAACCATGTCTCAAATCACTGAGCATGCATTAGGAAATATAACTTTCACTTACTGCTAACCTGAACCATACTTGAACCAGTGACTTCAGGTGAAAAGGTGATAAATTTTCCTGTCACTCATAGTCATTCAGACCCAAAGGGAGAATATTTCTCAGATGAAAAGACTGAAAAATTTTGCTGGAGGCAGAAACCTAAGTTCCTTAAAACCATCTATGCCTATCTCCCTGTTAATTAGGCTAATTAATTTCTGACACTTCTACTTAAATCTGTGTGATTTATCTGAAACAATAAAAGCAATTAATTTTTTTTTATACACTAGATTGAAATAAAATATAAGTTCTTATAACAAGTGGGTTTGGTTCCTGTAAACTTCACAGGGTTAATAGGAAATATCTAGGTTATGAAGACACAGCTTCCTTTTTAAAAGCAAATAGCCACCACAGATTCAAGTCTTATCACCGACTATGTCTATGATCAGGACAACTGAGTTCTTGTCATTCATTCCCTTTGTTTCCTAAACATACCATTGAACTGCTTCCTGAGGCCCTGGGGGTGGCTTAAAGATAGTTATGAAATGCTAGACCTAGCATTAAATGTTTCATAATTGTTATAAATGCATATTATAAAGTTGGGTTTTCACAAATATTGAAATGAATACTATATGTATAATTGTACTGTATTGTGTTTTGTTAATTTTTAGAAAGGTGATGGATGTTTTTTCTGATTGTGACATAGTGTGAATACTGGAAAGACTAGGTTTTTTTCTTTGTGACATCTGAGCCAACCAGGCCAAAAATTATGGGGGAGAAGTTATCACCTTATGGTCCTGCATGAAGGCTGCTGGATTTCTGGTTTTTTTATCAAAATAAAAACAGCCAAGACCCATGTTACCAGACAGAGCGGAGCCACTCAGAAATAAATCTATCAAATAAGATGATTGGGGATACTTGAAACAGAAAAGAATGTTTTAATATCTANTGGTTCCTGTAAACTTCACAGGGTTAATAGGAAATATCTAGGTTATGAAGACACAGCTTCCTTTTTAAAAGCAAATAGCCACCACAGATTCAAGTCTTATCACCTACTATGTCTATGATCAGGACAACTGAGTTCTTGCCATTCATTCCCTTTGTTTCCTAAACATACCATTGAACTGCTTCCTGAGGCCCTGGGGGTGGCTTAAAGATAGTTATGAAATGCTAGACCTAGCATTAAATGTTTCATAATTGTTATAAATGCATATTATAAAGTTGGGTTTTCACAAATATTGAAATGAATACTATATGTATAATTGTACTGTATTGTGTTTTGTTAATTTTTAGAAAGGTGATGGATGTTTTTTCTGATTGTGACATAGTGTGAATACTGGAAAGACTAGGTTTTTTTCTTTGTGACATCTGAGCCAACCAGGCCAAAAATTATGGGGGAGAAGTTATCACCTTATGGTCCTGCATGAAGGCTGCTGGATTTCTGGTTTTTTTATCAAAATTATAACAGCCAAGACCCATGTTACCAGACAGAGTGGAGCCACTCATAAATAAATCTATCAAATAAGACAAGTGGGGATACTTGAAACAGAAAAGAATGTTTTAATATCTATTGAATATGTAAAACAGCAATCCTTAAAACACAGTAATTGAAAGAGAAGGGTGTGCCTTCTGGTGAGGCACCCCAGCTGGAACATTTGCCCTTTTTGTCTCCTAATTGTCTATTTTTATTTTTTTTATTAAACTTACAAATTTTTGAGAGTGGAACTCATTCTTCACAATAAACACAAAAGATCCTTACTCTACTATTAAAAATATTTAGTGCTTTTCTTCCCTTTTTTCTAAAGCCACACTGACGACATTTGAGGGCCATCACATGTGGAAGGAAGAACACAAACACCAAGTTACACTTTGAGTACATCACTCCTTAATCAGTTCCATAGTCCATGAAACCACTTCAGCACATCTTTAACCAGCAGAGAAGTCCCAAGAGGAAATAGGAAAACATTTGTTTACCAAAGTGAGACTGTACTGGAATCTCCCACCTCCCCTGCCTTTGTAAAGGCTTCACCTTCCAGACCCTCGCCCTTCCTTGGCACATGTTTGGCAGTTTGATGGCTGTGAAGGTGCTTGTGTAGAACTGAATTCTCCTTTCACCACACTCATTCACAACAGAAATTCACCATCTGGAGGCATAAGGCAGACAATCCCACGGGACACAGCACACAAAAGGCAGGAGTGTCTGCAGCTTTTCAAACTCAGGACTGGACAAATTGCCATGGCTCGACACCACAACCCTCTGCAGTGTAAAACTGGTTTGTGTCCCCATTCAGCTGAGCAGCACGCCTGGATCTCCTCCAGCTCATTAATTTCATCCAATGTATCTGCTCACTTCTCACAATGCTGTGTGGAACTGCCAGAACAAAATGGTCCTGGAAACAGCTGAAGGTTTTGGGCTTGTTGTTGGGTGGAGAGGTTTTGGTGTCTGCAGTTTGATTTGGGGGTTTTGTTTGGGTTTGTTTCATTCTATGTATTTTAAAAACAGAAACAACAAAGCAAATCCATCTTTTCCTTCCCCCCAGGACATGCCAGCAGCAGCTATCTCTGCAGGACAGAAGATGTACATCCCACCCTAGGAGAAGCAGGCTGCACTTTGAAAGAGCCTGACTGCTTTTACAATTGTAGCTTCCACTTCTCTGGAAGGAGAAGCAGAACACAGATTGGAAAGGTCTTTCCAGACAGGAATAGACAATGCAGCAGAAGCTCTATCCTTGCCACTGCAGAGCTCCAGACAGCATTTCATTATGCCCAAGGATGACAAGTGACATTGTAGAGCTGCCACATCCCAAGATCCTCACAAAAACCAAAAGTATCTCAGTAAGCTCTCCCAGCAGACAAAACTGAAAGCTGTTAAATTGTACCAGAATAATGCAGCATGTAGGGATTGTGTTGGGAACAATAACCCACATCTTACTATATACTTGTCTCCATGTGCAGGGCTTAGTAGAGATCACTGAAAAGTTTGGTTAAAATGGAGCCTGGTTTTTTTGGCACCTTAAGTTACCTGTTGGAGGATATTGCTGTGAATATAAAAGCCATTTAGTTAGTCATAAAAACAACAACACAAAAAGACCTATCAGATGTTGTCAGCCACTCCATAGCAAGACCAAGGGACAGGATATCCCCTGAATCCAATGGCTAATTTCAGTTAAATCTGACAACAAGGTCTGACAAGGTTAAATACTTAAACATTTAATGGAACTACAGCCAGCAAAGGAGGTAATTCCTAATAATTACTTCCTGAAAGGCTGTAATGTGAGCTCAGTTCATGATAGGCAGATCTTGGAGTCCATGCAAAAGAGAGCCATTAGTGAAACTCCAAACAAAAAAATGTTTTAATTTCTAGTAGAAAATTCAAATCACAATATATATTCAATATGGAAATCGGACTTTAGTTCTGCTGATAATAGAGCTGCTTTATCAGCTGTGTCCACAGCACACTGATTAACCTCTTCACCTTTACCTCCTATACTTCATATATCATTCCAGATAAAGATACTGCCTTGAAACACAATATTTTTCTGTATTTACTTTAAGGTGAAATTTCCAAATGTAACCAGATTTGGTTTGTAGTCAGCCTTTATTTCCATGCAGTCACTAACAACTGGGGGATCAAATAGGGAAAAGAAGGAAGCTCCCTTCCCCCTTTTCCCAACACCCGTGTTTGGTGGAACAGCCAAGCTTGCATCTGCCCATCTTATTACCTGCTGCTGGGTGAAAAACCTCTGATTTCCCTCTGAGTCTTGAGGGAATCTGGCTGGGGCTGATTTCTCTTTCTGTGGCTGGCCAGAAAACTTGCTAAATGGTGGCATAAAGAGTTCATAACCTGTGCCAGCCATGAGAGAAAGCATCTGAATCAGCCTGAGCTCAGTTTTGTTTCTTTGGTTTTTTTTGGTTTTTTTTTTCATTTGTTTTTAGGAACAGCCAATAAAAGCTGTGCCTAAGCCATCAGTCACCTGCATTATTGTATTGTGCTTGTGAGCATGGAATTTACAGCAGGGAAAAAAGCATCATTTATTGCTATATACATGAGTAATATAACAGCCACACAGTGAGTGTATGTACCATGTCAGCACAATAGCATATAATGGCATTTCCAGGTTTCCAACAGAAACCATTCTTATTGCTTCCTTGTCAGGAATGCATCGTGATACACTGACTCTTCATTATTAAATCTATTTTCAAAATACTGGAGCTGTTACAACCTTTTTAGAGGAAAGTATTAAAGACCAAAGTGAATTCCACACTTCCCTGACAAAGACATGGTTCAGTCTTGGACCATGGCTATTTAAAGAATAAAAGGCTTCCACATCAAAAAGAAAGCAAAAAAAAAAGTGGTAACAAGAAGGAAGGAGACAAGTACAGGTGTGAGAAGTAAACTATCAAAGCTAAATCAGGAAGATTTGATTCTATCCAATGGTCAAAACCTAGTATTCCAACCACAATCCACCCTTCTTTCTCTCCTCTGGAAATTCCTCTGGCAGACTGCACACAGCTTTCTCATATTATTTGATACTTTACTTTTAGCTGAATAAACATTTTGGCTTCCTGCTTCAAACTCCTCCCAAAAGTCACCCTCAGCGTTAGATTTTTTAACACCCAGTTCATTATTCTTTCTCTCCTCTGCATACAGCTATAAGCCCAAGAGAATAACAAAGATCCAGATCAATCCTTACAACTCCAGCTTGCTCACAAATAAAAGGAGTTTTCCAAACCTTAAATGATCCATCACACAATTTGAAAACACAACACTGCTAATGAAATATTCTAGTGTTTGTAGAACTGCTAAGATTAGTGGTTTCTCCAAATACCTGGCAATTTCACTTCTGAAGCATTGCCTGTTTCTGTGCAACATTGCTTCCTATGTACAAAATATTTCTTCATATAAATGTATTTCTTCTTGCACTGCTGTTTCCACACTGAGCTCTCACATTCACAATCTGCCTTTCTGTCTTGCATATTAATGAGACTGAAGTGCTCACTCTCTAAGTCCTTATACATGTGCTGCACTGCACGTGCCAAGCCATCCTACTGTCTTTGGACTCTTGTGCACAACAAGAATGAGCAGAAAACATGTGGAAGATAGTGGCCTGACTTTACACACTGATGAAACAATCCCAGAGAATAACACAGCAACAACAATAGCAGCATCTGATCATTGCTGATGATCCCAACACCAAGATGCAGAACTTGGTTTTGAAGGGTGTGGGGAAAAGAGGCACACAGAAATCAGCCAAGGACTGCTGGAGACTTTTCAAGGATTTTCAACCCATTCAGGTTCTCAAAAGGCCCTTAGAAACAATTGTGGCTTGATAATCAAAACAGACTTAATGGTGCCTTGCTTTTTCTGCCACCAAATTTTAAAATAATAGACTGAGTACAACATGGTGCACATGTTGCCCACACGCTCTTAGCCAAGATGAAAGGGCAGTTTTGGTTCTATCTTACATCAGCACAGGTAGGTGAGCATGCATGGAAGAAGCTTTAATGCCATTTTCTTTCAAACCACAAAACAAAGTTACTGAGGCGAAGCAACAGCTCTTGCAATGGGCTGCATCAGTGGCCCAGAATCCAGACCAGGGTGTTTTGATGAATGGTAACTGAAAACATGACCTAAACAACACAAGGCACATTTAAAAAAACTCCACTTCTTCCAAAACAAAATGTTACCTTTTCACCTTAGATTCCCAGAGCCCACAGTACGACTGATCATCTCCCCACAGTTTGACAAGAGGTCACTGACTCTGTCATCTGTTAGAAATGTAAGTTGAAGTGTCTGCCCTGTTCCTCCAACAACCATCCCTCAAACCTTAACTAGAACATCCTCACTACACTTAAAACTCTACAGTCATGAGGGAGAAGAGGAGCATCAAAAGCATCCTGTGACTAACCTTGACCTCTTAAACAGCTGTGAGATATTCCTGATACGTAATTGAGTTTGCCTTCTGATGCATGACAGACATCAAACATCAAAATGATGATATGAGTGTCACAGTGGTTTCAGCAGTACTGAGAATAACTGTTTATGATCCTAAACAGCTTGAATTACAGAAGAGGAATTTCTAGGGCTGTAAAGTTCAAAGCAGTATTATTTCTGACACTTCATGCCATCCTTTTATATTTTCAGAGCTTCATGTTCCAATCCTGTCACAGAAACTGTTATTTCCTGATATTTTGTACTGTTCCTGTGCCTTGTAGCAGTTCATCGTGACTGACTTCCTCTGCAGCATCTGAGGAAGCCTGTAAGTAAATGTCAGCTGAGGGAAATAATAAAAGGAACTGCTTGAACCAGTTCAGATTCAAAAGCAACTGCACTCTGGGGCAGGACTCAAAGACCACCTGCCCTGGCCCTGCTGTCCCACAGCACACTCTCACCTCACAGAATCATTAACTTTGGAAAACCTCTCTAAGATCAAATACAACCATTAACCTAACGGACTGCCAGGTCCACCACTGAACCCTCTCCCTAAGCACTACATCTACACTCCTTTGGACACTTCCAGGGATTATGATTCCACCACTTCTCTGTGCAGCCCTGGGCACAGACATGAGCTGACCAGAGCAGCAAGTCCTGCGCCCAAGCAAGAGTAACTAAAAAAGTGCAAAAAAGTGGGTTTATTCTGTCTGCTTTTAGGGCCCACAAGGTGCTGACTTTCCTTCTGCCTCCCTTCTCTCTCTTGATTATAAACATAGAGTTTAGGAAAATGCCTTACTCTTGGTTCATTTTTATCAGGGTCCCAAAACAGGGCTGCTGTTTGGAGAGTGCAGAGTCAGAAAGTACACCCACTTCAATCCTAATCACATAAATCAAATATACACAAGCAGCACTAAAAAAGTGCCTCAAAACACCATCTAACTCAGAGCTCTATACGTATGTGGTCTGGTTAAAACTGTCAATCCCCTTTGCTTAGGATGTTCTTGACAAAAAGAACTTGGGAATAGTATTTGATTTCCTTTCAAGGCTTTAGGAGAGTACCCTTTTTTATTCCTGGCACTCTCCCTCAGCAATGCAACATCCAGTACACAACTGATTAAATCATCCCAATTCCTGCAGATATCCACTAACCCTCCATCACAAAACTTCAGACTTAAGCTACAAGAAAAACAAACTAACATCAGACTTTACACAGATAGAACAGATGTAATCTGCCCCATCATTAATCTGTTTAAATGCAGATTTTGGGTATCTGCTACTGTTACATATCCTTACACTTTTATATGGTGGACTTTCAGGGAAGCAAATACTTGGTTTTGGCTGCACCCAAGCTCATATTTTATTCTTGTTAAGAACCACCATTTAAGCCTGAGCTTAAGTCACAGGACTTCATTTTATTTTTGAGAACAGTACTGGAAAGAAAGTTCTAAAAGTGCTTCCATTCAAATTCCACAGAATTTAACAAGCACTTGAGGAAAGGAAACACAAAGAAAAATAGGTAAATGCTATGTCTCTTTTTCTAAGAAAAATGAGTGTCTGATTTGTTTTAAAATAAGATCTTCATGAAAACTACACCCCAAGTACTACAACTAGGCTTCAGCGTCTCAGGCTTTTACCTAGGAATGTAGTTTAAAGTTTCACTTTAAGTGCATTTCCCCACCCCACACAGGTCCAAGATCACTGGAATGAGAAGTGTGCCCAGTTCTGTGAGAATCTGCCAAGATGGTAACAGAGATCCTGACAGCATGATGACCCAGATGTTATCAGAAGCCACTAGAAATCACTTTAGTCCAAATATCCTGACACAAGGAACTGAGAACAGTCCAAAAACATTTGTATGATTGCCAGAGTAAGTCTTCACAAAAAATCTCACTCTCCACTGCATTTCTTTCTTTTAAATATTTCTTTCTGCTGGCTCAGCCTATATTATTACTATCATGGCCATTTCAATGATGGCCAGAGAGCAATGGCTGCTGGTAGGTACTAAATCTCATCATTGTTCCTATTAGGGAATTCACTATCAGTAAAATCTTATCAATGAGACATAAAAATTGAATGCTGACAAAATTAGCTTTTACTGCTAACATTCATCTCTGTTAGTGGGACCACATTTTCCCATGTTAAGGCCATGTCCACTTACAGAAATACATGGGCACACAGCAACACTTAAACTCTGGACAAGCCATCTTGAGCCCTTATAGCTGCTTCAAAACCTCCAAATGTATCAATGAAGACTGTTTTCACTTTTCATTCCCCAAGAACTTAGCAGAAGAAGGAAAAGAAAGGGAAATTCCATTATTTCCATATGTATTATTTCTGTGCAGTACTGGTTTGTGGGAGGAGACATTGACTTGATAGCACCTCAAGTCTTTTAATGTATACGTTATCAGTTCTGTTTTGTAATTTCCTCTATTCATTTTAGCTTCACAGAGGATGCCTTGATATTCCTAGTAAAAATGTATGGAAATATCTCTTGACTCTGCCCTGGAATCATGAGTAATATTGTATTGTTACCACCACTCATGCAAAAGTCAGTCGCTTCATTATTATTCAACCTTAAAGTGATATCTTTTTGTGACAGTCATAATTTTTACTTCTCTGCAACTTTATAGCTATGTGTGCCATTACTTAAATACGAGCATTTAAAATGTTTCCCTGTACTGCTTCAATTGCATTATCTAGTGTCATTTTGGAAAGGCAGATCTGCCTTCAGCTTCTCTTGGGTAGTAGCAATTTTTAATCAAGTTTTGGAGAATTGTGTGGTTTTTTTTTTAAATGAGGAGAGAAACAGCAGTCAGGAAAGATATTCCCAGTGCCAAGAGCATGCTGGCTCAGCCTGTTTTTTAGAATGCTTTCACCTTTCCCCCATGGCAGCAGGGCTGTAACCAGATGACTTTTAAGGTCCCTTCCAACCCAATGCATTCCGTGAAATGCTTGTGTCTAAGCATCTGTCCATAGGCTTTTGAAAGTTTAGCTTGGTAGAAATAACACACACAGAAACACAAAAAATGTCCTTTTTAGACAGACTACTGTAGGATGAAAGGTAAAAGATCGCAGCTCCTTTTGGAGTGACCCTTTCCTGTCCCCTTTCCTTCTTTAATTCACATCTACACCACCTAGGAGAAGGAGCTGGCACAGGGCCAGGATGGTGCATCAAGCTGGTGAGTCACCATCCTTCTCCTTTCCACAAAGCCACAACCAGCGTTGATCTGGCAGTGATTCCCCTCAGTGTTCAGGGAGCAGGAGAGAACCTGTGCCTTCCCCCCGCCTCTGTCCTTGAAGGCCCGGGGGCTGACAACACATTTCTGGGAGCCCTCAGGCTGCTCACAGAGTCTCCCAGACACTGAGCCATGGATAGACTGTGCAGTTCACAGGGCTCTGTCCTTAAATGCAGTGCATGTGTTGCAGACCAGGCACCTCTCCAGGTTTTCTCCACCGTTCTCATGGCAGGAGAATTACTGTGTAAGTCCCCTGTCCTCCACATTAGGGACAAAACACTTTCTCAGGACTGAGGTAGAAACTTGAATTGACTTCTCCATCCCTACCTTCAGGCTCCAAGTTTCCCATTCTAGCACCATTAAACTCAGTTATTACCAGCCTAAGTTAGACTGTTTCACACCACAGTTGCCTAAGGAATGTTAAAGCACAATACACAAATATACAGAGATGTATATACATACCTCTCACCACTCTAGGAGTCATAGAAAGGGCCCACAACCAAAACTCCTGAGTTTCACATTATTGGCTTCTTGTTCCTTCTTCTCCCATTGCCTTAAGCCCCTGCCTCTCTTACACTTTCTTAAAATCTCCTCTTGTTCAGTTAATAGCCTGCTGCAAATAGATCACCTATAAAGAAAAAAAAAACCCAGGCCAGGTCTGCCTTTCCAATAGATAATGCAATTGAAGCAGTACAGGGAAACATTTTAAACGCTCACAGTTAAGTAATGGGACACATAGTTATAAAGTTGAAATTAAATATTCCTACATAGAAAAAGCCCCATATCTCAGAAGTTGTATTTTCTCCACCTGACCACAGGACAAGACTACTGCTTCACTACCAAGAGAGCAACTAAAACCATGGAAATCAACCTACTTGACACAAAAATAACTCTGCAAAAAGTGAGGTGATACAGTGACTTCAGACACTGCATACTTCTTTCAATTTTTGCTACACTGGGTGCTTAAATGTTTCTATTGTGATGTGTACCAAGGGAACATCTAATGGACTTGCACCTGGATGGATGTAGGTTTTCTTTTACCTTCAAGGTTATTTTCATAAAAGCATTACATTTCCCCCTTTTTATCATGAAGCTGCAGAGTACTTCAAGTCCTTCATCTGCAACTTATGAGTTGCAATACAATTGCCAATACAGGAAACGACAGACCTTGTCTAGTTAGGAACATCATCCTCCTCTCCCCTCCTTGCACTTGGAAGATATTACAAATGAGTCATTATTGAAAGTGCTCAGCAAGCCAAGTACTGCACTATATGCAATTTGGGAGCTTATTTTCCTCTCAGAGTAATAAATTAGTGACAACCCATCGTTCTTCAGTTTAATCTCAACAATTGTATTTCTATTAGATAGAAATGCCAATTTCCTTATATCTTGCTTCTTAACCTCTTCTAATTATCTCCCATGCTATGCTTCCTAAATCTCCATGCAGAAAAGCTATGCTCATATGGAAACCTGCTAGTGTGCTAGCAGTCCAGGATGCTTGGGAATGCAGTGATGCAGAGCTCCAAATGGGCAGTGTTTTCCATCTACTGAGGCAGCCCCTGCTCCCCACAAGAGTCTGCCAAAATACATTTTCAAACACAAGCAGAAGCTTCAAGTTCTAAGAAACCAAACAAAGAACGGCTCAGGGGATCACAGCTAGCACTGTATCTCTTTTCTTTCATCCCAGCAGTCCTGGAAATGGCAGTGGTTTGGGGCCAGACACAGTCTGAGACCAGACACAGTCACTGCTGACAGGGATAACTCCAGGTAGAAAAGAATAGCTACCATGGAAGAGGAGGGAGGGAGGGACCACAACTTCTAAGCACAAAGAAACCGCAAACAGAAAACTAGACTGCAATTTTTCACAGTAAAAAAGCAAAACAAAGGCTCCCAGACCTTCCTGAAAGCAGGCAGACTCTCTTTGTAGGGACTCCAACAAGCCAAACCCAGCAATATTTAGCATTAGCATTTAGATCCTCCAATTATGGGAGGAGACAGCATTCTCCTCACAGGAAAGGAAAAGAGGCCCTAGACTCAGCTCCCTCATAATGATACTTTACACTTGGTAAATATCTCCAGCCTTTTGCTTAGACGTTATTAAAAAGCAAGCAAACAAAAAACCCCAGACAGAAACACTCCAAGAAGTCTCCCAAAAAAGTGCCCAGATTTTCCCCATCACCTACCAACTCCTATCCTCAAGGCGTTCTGTTTTTTTTATCTCCTCCCCTAGTGATCTAATCATTAATTACCTGATGAGTTGCAGCTGTTTACCCTCCACCCTGACCTTTCTCCCAAAAGAACCAGCAGGTTCCCAATAACTTACATAATCAGGAGAATTAACTGCACCTGTTGCATTAGTGCTGCACTCCCCTCAATGCAAGTTTATATTAGCGCGTGGAGCCAGGCATGAAGTGCCGCAGGAGGCATATTTGTTAAAAATACACTAATAATCCCAATGTATTGCCTTAGGCCCTAATTGTAGATCTCCTCAGCAACAGAGTAACCTGTCTCAATTCAGTGTGATTTGGACCCAGCCGTAATGAATCTCCATTGATCTGGAATAACGTTGAAGTGAAGCAAGTTTGTCCTCCCTTTCACTTGATCACTTCGCTTAATTATTCAGTCAGTCTGGGAAGCCGCACCTTTATTACCACTTTTAACCCTGTACTTAAGGTTAATCCTGCTTTCAGCATTGTTAATTCTTGTTATGTTATCTGTGTCTCTGGTATGGGCTGTTAATGGCTTTAAGCAGGTTGCCTCAAATTTCACTTTCCTGGTATTTGACAGGTGCTGACTTTTAAGCCACCTGAGAAATTGGTTAGGTGACACCTTTTTCAGCAAGGCTCCTCCAGAATGCACAGCCCATGCCAGAGCTCAGCAGTGAGAAGTGGTAGGTACAGTGCTGACCTCAGATCTCTGTGTCTTGGAACAGTGCTCAGTGTCTCTTAGGAACAGCTCAATCTAAGGAATTTTTGGGGTGGAATTGGTTTTAAAACGCAACGATCAGCATATGGTTGAGAACTGCAATTCTAGTTTTCAATTGAGATTTTATTCTGCTCAGCATTGAGCTTGATCCAGGAGCCTGTGGATTCTTGTTCTAAGCAATCTTTCTGTTAAACAGAATGTGAGCTCAAAAAAACCCTTTTTCTCATCAGCATTTTATTCCAGATTTGCTCTCCTGCACATCCACTGGGGTAAACAGCAATTACACTGTATTATTTTGAACAGAACCTCACCAGCCCAACGTCATCACTAATGAGGGTCATGATATAGCCCTTCTGGCAATTGGTAGCTCAGCTAAAAGTTATTGCTGTCATTCATGATAATTATCCACGAGAACTTGAAAAGGAAACAATTACTGCTGTCCCAAACCACTCAGTGTCCCTGATTTTAAATTCCACTGCAGTTACATTATTTTGACATATGTCAAGTGACACATCAGAACAGAAAAAGCACACTTAAAGCTGAAAAGCACCTTTCATTCTTTGTATCTGATTTCTGCATCTCTGAAGAAAATTAAAGCTTTTCCCTTGATTTCTAGCAGTTACATTAAAACAATCACTGGAATCTAGTTTCCTTTTTGATTTTTCAACTGCAGCTACACATAGGCTTGAGTCAGAAGATACATTCAGTCAAAAGGATAAAACTATTGAGTTTAAGATATTATGTCACTAATCAGCATCTATAACGATATGAGTCTTATTCTTGCAAAGACATTTGCAAAGAAATTATCAGACAAATAGATAACTTTAAATGAATATGAGTGTTTAATATTGTTCAACAAAAAACTGGGAAAGAAGGAATAGCAAATCAAGATGTTAAAAAAAAAATCAGCTTATTATAAGGCTATGGTTTGGTTGGTTGTTTTCTTTTTCTCAAGTTGCCTCCTGGAGGAGAACAGCATTATCTCAGCTTTTGCTTGCATAAACTGGGTTCTAGAGAGATACTTTTAAACTCATCCACGAATCATTCAGACAGAGAAACCAGATCCAGAATGAACTCAGGCACAGCATACGGATCTGAATGATTTCTGTAAGGGCCTCTGGAACTGTTCCGCTTTCCCCTGCTTATCAGAGATCTCTCTGGTGCTTGATAAAACTATCAAAGTTGCAGCATCAAAGAGGGGAAAGGAAGGAAACCACCACAATTGTTCTGTGAGACTGCAGAATCCCACTACCTCCTTCAGGCACCCAGGGAACAGGAGCATGGAATCAGCTGGGAGCTGGTTAGAATTGTGTCACTGCAGCCACACAAATCTCTCCTTAATAATAAAACTGCTGTGTGCAGCAGCCCTCTTGTTAGAGGGTAGGAAGGAGCCAAGGTACAAGCTTCTTGTTTATCACAGCATGAAAAGGGTCCTGGTTTATTCCTCTTTACAGCTCAGCCATCCTGACTCCAGCCATTCCGTGACTCTGGCTGCACCAAGCTCCTGCTGTAGGTTTCCCTTGCAGCCTCTGACTGCTGGTTATTTCCTGCTGAACTCTGACTGCAGGAATCAGTGTGCAGACTGTGACTGCAGCTTTTACCCAGCTAGACTGTGACTGCAGGTTCCAACAACAGGCTCCGACTGCACACCCAGACTGACCTCACAGCACAGATTCCCTCTCTTCACGATCCTTCTTCATGATCCTCTGGTTCCCTCTTCCTCAAGACTCCTCCTCTACGATGATTCCCCTTCACCAGCTCACCCACTCCTTTAATGACACTTACCCATATTGGCTACAGCTGTGACTCCTCAGGGGCGAGGCTGAGTATGGTAATGGATAATTAACACAGCTGTTACTTATTCCCTTCTCCTACACATAAGAACACCAAATCCACTGAGTAGAGCTGAATCTGTTGCAAGGTGTTTGCTAAACCATCTCTTGATTTTTGTCTCAGCATTTCTGTATCTGCACATAAACAATGAATTCCTGGCTCTTGAGGTATTTGTTGGTTAATAGACAAACACACATCTGGAGCTTCGTGGTTTGGGTTTTTTTTTTTTGTGCTGAGATCCTCTGTGGTTTTTATCTTATTTCTCTTTAATATTACTCTTTCTATTTTCCTTATTACATATATAAACCAGAAAAACAGAAACCCAGTGCATTGTTTTTCACCTGGAAGAAGGTGAGTTATTAAAGCTCTCAGGACTCTGAAGGAAACAGTGTTTACATGAAAACTGTCCCTCAGAATGCTGCCTCTACAAAGGCGTCAATGAGTAATCAAATTCTGGCAACTCTGGAAACTTACTGTCCTCTGACTTTCAGTCTGAATAATTTATTTTCTGTTCAAGCTACTGCCCTGAATGAAGCATACACGTCACTGACAGAGCTAGGATGTTATACTGAACAAACTGAAGCTGTGGTTTGATATTCAGTCTTCAAAATGTTAAATCTCAGGATGAATTTTCCCTTTTCTAGACACCCTTGTACTTACAGAACAGCAAGGTAACCCTATGGAGATGAAATCTAGATAAAGAGCACATCAGCACAAAGTAAACCTGAGTAAACCAGGAAGGAAAAACATTGCTTTAATGAAGAAATTGAAGGGAGGGAATTTACTTTCTTCTGGTAAAAAAATCCTTGGATAATTGTTTACCTGTCTTGTGAGCTCCATATTTTGAGGGGGATTAGTGTAATCAACTCATCTCTGCTGCTGCTTAAAACAGAGATAGAGACAGTATAGTGATTACATCTTTTAGGGTTCCCTTCAAATCAAACAAATGAACAAGCAAACAAACAACACTTTCAAAGTCTGGAGTAGTAGGACCTGCCTGGGATGATCACTGAGCTCTGAGTGCAGCAGAGAGAACAGTGCTCTTCGATATCTCTGTCTCTTGGATTCACCAGTGATTTCCCAGTCCCTCACCTGAGACATTTCTTTCCTTACCTGGAAAGAATGTTAGAAGCAGGCTGACACACAGCAGCATTTGCTGAGCTCTACCAGTCCCCAGCGCTGTGCTGCTAAAGGTCCCTCAGCCCCAACCAAGATGTCAAACAATTTTACATCTTGTCAAAGCTCCTTTCTGCCTCCAGGCAGTATTTTAGTGATCCACCTCCCTTGCCCTACGTTTTGGTAGTTCAGGGGTGCCACCAGCTCTCTGCCAAACATGGATTTCCACGGGTGTTTTTCCAGCAGGGGAGGAGGAGAGGGAAAGGAGCAGTGGCTGTGTGCCAGCTGCTTGCCCGCAGGGCTCCAGCAGAGCTGGGACACAACCCCCACGTGTGCACTGGCTGCAAGGCTTTGCCTCTGGGGCAGGGTAACTAACAGTGCACTGCAATGCAAGGCTGCAGCAAGGGAAATAGATTAAAAGCCTTTTATCCCTTCAGTCTGAGTCTCAGAACAAGGAAAACTGATTAAATCTCCCCTTTCAGGGCATGAATGGCATCTGACCAAACAGCTCCAGCACAGAGGAAGTTGTTCCTATAAGATCTGTGTTTCTAATCATGCTAAGAAGATGCCAAATCACAGGGAGCCCTCCCAAGAGGCCTGAACTCTACTAGGAGTTAAATATGTTGAGATGTGAGGAAAGCAATCTATTAGACAAACATTAGATTCAGAAGACTGATTTTAATGGGATATGTTTACTGTGTGAACCAAAGGCAATCCATCAAACCTCGCCCATGCTGCAGAAAGCAGGAAGAAGATGCACTAGACCCATGGGCTGGGGACAGTCCTGCCATTTGAACCATGTTCACTGCTCTGAGCAGGGGTGCTGAGGCACTGAAAAACTGCCAACCCACCAAAACCACATGCACAGACAGGCCTAGGGGCTGAGACAGTAATTGGTGCAGAGGATTTGACACTGAATATTTTCTCCTTGGGAACATGCAGCCTCTGAGAGAATATGAGCATTTTCTGAGTTCTCCCACAGGTGTACAACAATACTTCCCTCTGCCATTTGGCAAGGTGTTGACAGGTGATTAAGTGACCAAGGGCCATGGACTCTCCATAGAATTAGATGTCAGTAAGACTCTTCTCTTACTTTTTGTAACAAACTTGCTCCTACATTAGCCAGGAGAGGAATATGAGAGGTCTGCAACCCCCCAAAGAACTCCACTTTGCTTGAGTCCATCAAAACTGCCCCACATGCCCTCAGCCCCTTGGATGAGGCCATGGCTGTGACCATTCTCTCTGCCAATTTGTGAGCTTCTGCTTCTGGACTCATCTACTAAAAACTTTCTAAAACACATGAAGCATGCACATAGGGTAGTCTTGATACCCTCAAGAACTAAACCACTGTACTAAAGGACGATGAAGATAAAATTTCCAAGTGCTTATCGTGGAAATCACTGATTTTTTAAAGAAATTATGTTGTGGGGAAAAAAAAATTCTACAGGAAAAAAAGAAAAAGAAAAAATTAAATAAGAATAAGGGGAAACTACACTGAGAGTCCCCATGACTAATTGCTATCAATATTTGCATTATTTCTGTAACAACGTCTCCTAATCAGGGATAAGGACCTTTTGGGCTAACTGCTAATATATTAATTCTGAGGCATACCTGTGCAGTTTGACAGCATCTGTCATTAAAATATGAGGCACTTTGTAGCCTTGCCAAGGAGCCAAGCCTCTCCTTGTTCCCCTTCACTGGCCTGCCTGTGATAACTGTTTGCTCTCCAGGATGTCTCAGGAGGTGCTGTGTGTCCCTTTGCCAAGCCAAGAACTGCAGTGTGGCATTTAGAAGGCAGTGGGAACAAGGAGGCCAAGTAACAAATCCCTGTGATATTTCTAATGGAATAACACAAGGTCCTAGGAGGACCCCACCGTGTACTCCTTGGCTTTCTCATGTAGCACTGCAAATGGCTTTGCTGCCTCTCTTGCACTTGCTGTAAATAAGAATTCCCCTGAAGTCAGTGGACTTAGCTGTAAAACTTGCAAGAGGAAAGGCTGTACAGCATAAAACAAGAAGGCAGACTAGATCCAAGATTAAATCTATTTTCAGCCCTTGTCAAAAACAAAGAAAAGGAAAGTTTGTTTTGCCTTGCTATTTAATGAGAAGTTTAGATATTACAATACTGTGTGCTATGGGTTAGAAATGCAAGGAACAACCTAATGTGATGTTTAGTTTCACCCCCTCCCCTTTGTGCATGTGTTTATTTTCACCCTGCAATACAACATTTTGCCACTTAAAAAAGTTACTGTGGAGGTGTTTCAACAAAGTGTTCAAAGATGTAGATGGGTATTTAAAACCTGGGACCCAAATATCCCCATAATGCCCCCAAATAGCATCAGGAAAGAGGAAACAAAAATGACATCTAAAATGATTTCTCTGTGCTGTTTCAAAATTTCATTCCAAAAAGAATGAAGTCCCTGATTCAAAACATGTCTCAGGCCGTGCCCTCTCTGAGAAGTTGTCATCAGGAAGAACAAAGAAGCAGCACGTATTTCTTGAGTGGAAGCTCCCTCAACACATTTCTGAAAGCTTCAGGAATTATTTTAAAAGTTCAGGAAAGATTTTCCTGGTATCAGCCTTAATCTATATAACCCTGATGCCTTATAATGTCCTATTGATGTCTGAATAAGATTATCTTAGTCACATATCAACTTTTCCTTATGCTGTGTATAATTTTAGCTGCAGGTAAAGAGCAGCTAAAGGCTTTGAGCTTTATATCCAGGAGATCCTGGGAAAAAAGCCCCAAAATTTTAGGAGAGTTCTCCAATGAGAAAACAACCCTAGTTTGTTTCCTCTTGAGCATTTTCTGACCCTTTCCTGAATTTAGGCTATGTTTGAGACATTAGCGCTGCCAAGACTGGAAAGTCACAGTGGTTTGACTTACTCTAAGGTATTTACACCCACCACTGAGACAGGGGCATTGCAGATTTCAAAGAATGCAGCAGACCTGCACGGCAGCATTAAACTAATTATCAGGGTCACTGTTGACTTTCTCTTCTCACACAGTTTGTCTTTGTAATTACTACTATAAATACACAGCCTGGGTGACCCGCTCCCCATTTATATTCACCAGGTACTGAAAAATCCCCTGTGCAGTTCCAGATGCAATCAGGTGATGGTGAACATCAGTCCTCTTGGGAGAAGAGCCATCTACTCTGAACACAATTAAATCCAAAGATACTTCTGGGAGGCATTTCATTTTCCTGAGTCAACATAACCTCATCTAATGTCTGGGAGCATCACTTTTCCCTCTGTGACTTACTGTGCTTAACACAACCCTGGGCAGCTATTTAAGGGCAGGGGACACAGTTCTGGTGCTCTGCATGCTGCATATTTGTTTGCACTCACAAAAAAATGTGCTACTTTTACTTACCTGTGCAACTTATTGCAACTGCACCTGTCCTGCTTAAAGCTCAGGACAAAAGGGGTTCTGGCATCTATTTTGGAATTTGTACCCTTTGTAAGACAAAGAGAGGAGAGGATATTCACTAGCCTCTAGATCCCTTCTGCCACTTCCACAGCAGGCACCAATTTTCTAGGCACCATCTGACACCCCCTGGGAAAAATGGGCTTATTTAAAACAGTCTGCTCAGTCTGAATAGTCAGTTGGGAGCCGAAAGGGTGTTTGCTTCTATATTTTGCTTGTTTGTTTGTTTGCCATTCTTAACTGCACACATTTGCATAAAAGAAGGGATGTTGTGCCATCTTCTCCCAGAGCTTATTCCCCATCTGAATCTGTTGATGACAGCTTAATCATTTCCACAGCAACCAAGATCATGACATCAAACAGGGTATAAGCAGCAGGGACAGATGATCTCTCAGGAAACAGAGGTCCTCTTCCATGTATATAAAGACTCTGAAAAACAAGAGAGAAAGAGAAATACAGAGAATATCTGCCACAAAAAAGTGATAGTTCTAAGAAGTTAGAGACCGTCCATTTTCTTTTTCATTGTCTGTCTGCTGCTGCTTAACAGTACAAAATTACATTATGCTCTGTGGTTTTGAACAGTATTAAATGACAGACCTAGCATGAGGGACAGACAGTTTCCTTGGTCAGAGCTGGAAAGACAGATGTACATGTAGTTCCTCTGCCAGGCACAGCCCATGCTTTAGGTGGTTGCAATGGAATCCTTCTTGGTCAGTTTGGCAACTTTTGCTAATTCTGTTCTAAATGAGGAAAATAGAATTGTGACCTTAAGCCCTTCATTTCATGAATTTCAGGTGCTTTTACTTTGATAATATCCCTTTTTGTGATAAAACAAAAATCAAACCTGTGTTCTTACTAGGGAGGCCTTTTTTTATTTAACCTTTCCAAATAAGGACCTCAAAATCTTACCTCTCAGTCCTTTCAGCAAAAGAGGAACATGCCACAGCACAGCTTGTAACAAGCAGAACTGCTGGGTTCAGCTCCTGCAGCTCCCTGAGTTAACAGAGCTGTACAGGTGGGTGGAAACAGCTGCATTGGCTGGATGCTTTGGGATAAATCACAAACGATTGCTTAGTTCAGGGATGGCCAATTACACGCAGCTCTGAATTATTTAATCTCACCTACCATGCCAAGTTCTGCCGTGGCTCAGGGCCACACGATGTGACCCACCAGAGTTAGGGACAGGCCAATGGTCGTGCCAGGCTGAACAGATGACATCAGCCCTGCCGGTGGTAAAATCGCTGAGGAAACTAATATCTGACACAGGGATAAACTAAGTAAAACTGCCAGAAGAATAGGCTATTGATCACCCTGCCTTCAGTTTGAAAATTAACGCTCCCGCGAGGCAGAGAGCAATCCCGCAGCCTTTCCGAGCGAATAAATCCCGGGCAGGCAGGAGCTGCTGAACTGAAGATCTGCGGCCCTCCAGTGAGGGCTGCCGGTAATGCGGGCCGTGCTGAGCTCACGCCGAGCTGGGACCTGCAAAAACTCGGCTCATGCAGCCCCCAACCTGGGCACAAACCAAATCCATCTCACTTTTCCCTGCCTAGATGGTGACGGACTCCGGGTAGATTTTGGCTGAAAAGCCTGCAGCAGGATTAGCACAGAAATATCTGCACCTGTCTTGGTCAAATGCAACAGTGACATCGCCAACCCTTGGCTGGCAGCCACAAGGGAGGTGAATATTGTACAGCAAATTTGAGGCAAAGGTGGAAAACATGAATGTCTTACTGATTAGAATAAGCCACACCACAAAAACTGGGGGTTGACAGTTTAGATATCCAAAACAGCATAAAATCTCTTCCCCAAATTGCTGGAGGGGAACAGCAATACTTTGTCATCAGTTTCACCATGTGCACTCACGTTTTCCAGTCTTATTCTGGTGGAATGGGGTGTTCATGTGAGAGATGTGAGCCTCACGACAAACTGCAGGTGGTCAGAGGAAAACAAACAAGCAAACAAACAAACAAACTAACTAACTAACTGCACTTATATATAATTTAAAGCATCAGAAAGCAAAGGATGACAACTTTTTTCCTAATCATTCTTTACACAAACTCCTCAATGATTTTAGAATTCTGGCTCATGAATTTTGAAATGCTTTAAGCTGGACAAATTCCCTGGTGACTGCTTGTGTGCTCGAAAGAATGTAAATCTGCCAGTTTTTATTGCTGGCTACCCACAAATTCAGGCCATTTATCAAAGAGCACTGCACACACTCACCCAGGAGGCTGCCCCATCATCTCTGACAGGATGGACTCAGGGAGCCTCACATAACCCTTTACTCCTACTGTTTTCCTGTTGCAAACAGCTAAACCTCCTTTGTAACAGTTGGTAGCACTTTTTAAAAGGAAAATTTGGAATGCCCGAAACTATACAAAGGCAGATACAAATCTTTGATTTGAATGGACAAAACAAATTTTTCTGTGATATTTTTCCCCCTACAGTTCAGGTTTTAGCGTGTTTTACACTGACTTCTCCCTTGTACAAAGGTTTTTCCTAATAGAAGGATAATGAATGACCTATACATACCCGCATAAACTCAGTCAGGAGGGTTCTAGTAACAACAAAATATCCACATTTCCCTTCCAGCAGCCTTCAAAAGACTTTTCGTGTGTTTGTACTTCAGGCAAGCACTATGAACATTTTATGCAAAACCAATTACTTGGTAACCAAAAGAAAGATGTGATGTGCAGCGCAATTTCCCAATTGCTGTTACTCTTGTCACAGAATCTTAGAACAGTTTAGCTTAGAAAAGACCCTTAAAGCCATCGAGTCCAGCCACTAACCTGGCACTACCAAGTCCACCCCTAAATCATGTCCCTAAGTGCCACATCTGCACATCTTTAAACACCTCCAGGGGTGCTGATTCAACTGCTTCCTTGAGCAGTCTGTTCCAATACTTGACAACCCATTCAAAGGGGATTTTTTCCCTTAATATCAATTGTCATTAGAGCTCCTCCCAGCATACTCTTCATGTTTAAATTTCTGAGAATCAACATAATTAGCCACATTGGACAAAGACCCCCTGACCTATGTAAACAGACACAGCTATAAAGCTTCCTAGTTTCTTAATCAGTGTTGCATCTGTGCCAGACAAAAGATTTAGTTTACCAAGACACATTCCTCTGCTGAGAACCACATTTGCTGGGTTTCAGTGGTTGAGTACGTGGTTTGCTGTAGCTCTTTGCTGAATAGCATGGCATTCCTGTGCCAAAAGACTTTTATTTTTTTATATCTACACATTCAGAAGAAATAATGTCTTATTCTGCACTACTACATTGGAAGAACTGTAATGCAGCAAGCCTTGGGTGTGAAAAAGCTGTGGGCCAACATAGCAAATATATCTCATTATTAGTAAAGTGCCCAGTGTTTGGACATTTAAGATAACATTTTTTACCACTTTCTCAGCCATACAAGTCTCTCCCTGAGGGAATGGACATTAAATCTGTACGTGTGGGCAAAACCTTCAGTGCAAAATGCCCAACCTGCAAATCCTGCAGCTTTTACACACACTCTGTGTTGAATGCAGAGGCACCCACTGCACACTGGAACTTCAGGCAGTCCCAGCAGGAGCAGCTCACCCCCTCACTGGCATGCAGCATCACAGTCCATGCCAGCAGATGTGCACTGCTGCCAGCAGCACAACTTTCCCATGCTGTTCCCAGGAAAGAGCAAAGCAAGTGCAGTGGGTCTCATTTCAAGAACAGGAGGCATGCAGGTTTTCATATTTTGGTAGCTGGATGAGAAGGGCACTGTGGAGTGATTGAACTAAAGCACTGAAAATAGGAAGATGAGCTAAGTGTCATCCCTGACAGAGAAAAAAAGAGGAGGAAAACAGTGAAAGTTCTCACTGCTTCTATTCCCAAAATGAACCAGAGAAATGCTTATTGACCTCAGGGAAGGTGACTAGAGTGTGTCAGTAGTCACTGTGTGAAAGCAAGAGTCAAAGAGGATGTATAAACACCACTGAAGATCAGGACTTTCCAAAGACATTTTCTTCACCCTTAGTTTGCCAGTGTGTGACTTCCCATTCGGTACCAATGGCAGCATGAAGGACACTCCCCTCCTCATTCCCATTGCACTGGAGAAGTAATTCAGGCATCAAAGTAGTGCTTGGAAAAACTGCTCAAGAAAAGGGAAAAAAGAAACCAGATTTCCCTGCGAAACAATGTCTTTACATAAGTTAACTTAAATTCACATAATAAATCTACTCCATCAGCCTTTACTGAGCATCCTGGTCTGAAACTACAGATCTATAAATATCTTTATAGCGCTGTCAGTTTGTTACAGCTCATGTAGCAAAACTCTTTCAAAAACAGCAGCTATTCTTCCTCTCTGGAAGATTTCTTTTTCCAGTGAAAAAGGCAGCCCATCCATGTGGCT
>VXBB01014869.1:2552-17910 GCA_013399915.1 Illadopsis cleaveri
AGGGGAGGCAGAGGGGCAGGGGCTGAGCTCTGCTCTGGGACAGGGACAGGAGCCCAGGAAGGGCTGGAGCTGTGTCAGGGCTTGGGATGGAGCTCAGGGAAAGGTTCTTCCCCCCGAGGCTGCTGGGGCACTGCCCAGGCTCCCCAGGGAATGGTCCCAGCCCCAAAGCTGCCAGAGCTCCAGGAGCTCTCAGGGATGCACAGGGTGGGATTGTTGGGGTGTCTGTGCAGGGCCAGGGGCTGCACTGATGATCCCTGAGGGTCCCTTCCCACTCAGGATATTCCATCACTCCATGATTTCCCTTAGAGCACAACCTCTCTGGTGCCCCTGCCCTCCTGGCTGCTCAGGCACCAGCACTTGGCAAGCTCGGTGCAGTCTGGGGCAGAGACCCCGAGTTCCTCTCCCCGGGCTCACTCCGCTGTCGAACCGCTGCTGTCCCTTTGCCAGGAGGTGGCGATGTCCTTTGTGTTATCTGCAGGTGGCCACAGAGCTGCTCTGGGGGAAACTACAGAATCCTCGGTTCTGGGGGAGAATTCTGCTACAAAACACCTCATTTTAGCACAGAACACCTCATTCAGCTAAAGAAACCCTATAGAGCACCTCCTTCACCCTATAAAATACCTCATTCTGTCAAACACGTTTGGTGTAAATAGGCCAAATTTAGAGAGCTGCTGTAGAAAGGCTCCATAAGGAGGCTGCCTGAGCCATTTTTCTCCGAGGACTTAAAAGAAAATATAGAATCCCAGAATGATTTAGGTTGGAACAGACCTCCAAGGTCATCGAGTACAAGCTGTGACCCATTTCCATCTTGTCACCAGGGCACTGAGTACCACATCCAGGCCTTCCTTGGACACCTCCAGGGATGGGGACTCCAAACTTCCCTGGGCAGTCTTTCCAACAAAACAATAAAATGACCCCTGAAATTGTCTGAGGAGCCAAGGTGGCAGCAGGCAGAAAGAAATGAAGTCCATG
The DNA here is from genome assembly GCA_013399915.1 of Illadopsis cleaveri. Taxonomy (NCBI): domain Eukaryota; kingdom Metazoa; phylum Chordata; class Aves; order Passeriformes; family Timaliidae; genus Illadopsis; species Illadopsis cleaveri. The sequence continues at coordinate 3,525 of VXBB01014869.1, forward strand.
GCTGCCAGTGGGACCATTTAGAGTTTTGATTTATGCATATATTGTAGATATTCCAGTCTGCAGTAAAATGCAGGAACCTGTTTGTGGCTATTTTTAAATTTAAATAACACACATACCTGATCCAACACACCCTGCCTTGTTCTCATGGCTAAAACCTTCACTGGCAAAACCCTCCTCCTCCACAGAGGCAAAAATTCTACTCCAAATGGTGAAAAAGACCAGAGCAAAAGTCTAAGTCTGGTTTCATTTCATCATCAGCACAACATTTGGAGGCACAGGCACCTCACATATGGAGAGATATTCCCAGAAATCACAGAATATTCTGAGTTGGAAGGGACCCACAAGGATCATCAAGTCCAATTATTAAGTAAATGGGCCCACATGGGGATGGAACCTGAAACATTGGCATTATTAGCCCCATGCTCTGACCAGCTGAGCCAATCCCAGGACTGGGATGGAGAATCTGCTGCCAGCAGCGCCAGGGACACATCCATGGCATGGGGGTCATGTTTGTATATGCCTCTGGAGCTCCGTGATTGGGTTTAGGGATGGGTTCATTTAGTTCTGGGATGGGTTTGTTGGGGTTTGGGATGGGTTTGTTTAGTTCTGGGATGAGTCATTCAATCTTGGGATGAGCTGGTTTAGTTCTGGGATGGGTTTGTTGGGGTTTGGGATGGGTTGTTGACTTTTGGGATGGGTTGTTGGGTTTTGGGATCAGAGCTCTGGTCTAAGGCAGGGAGCATCCCATGGGCTGCAGAGGAGAAGGACACTTGGGGGAACACCTGCAAAGTGAGCTCCAGCTGTTCCAAAGACGGGTCTGAAGGCCTGGGAAGATGTTTAGACCAGTGTGTGGAGAAGAAATGGGGAAAGAGCAGGATTCAGACCCCTGGCAGTGCCAGCACCCTCCAAGGAGAGGAACCTCACTCTGCTGTGCCACGAGCAGGACACAACAGTGCCAGAGGGGCCACAGCTTCCCACCCCCAGCAAGTCCCAGTACCTCCAGTTTCCACGTCTGCCGCACGTACTCCCGCACCATGTTGTCCCTCATGCTGTCGAAGACGCCGGGCTGGGGCTCCACCCCGCTGGGGCGGTTGCAGGGTTTGCGCAGGGGGCAGCAGAGCCCGTCGGCGTCCTTGGAGTAGAACTCGCAGAGCTCCTCGGGGCCGCAGTGCGCCTTGCCCCCCAGGATGGCGTAGGTGCCGTTGAGCTGGCGCTCGATGGGGTAGTGGTAGAACTGCAGGTCGCACACCATGGAGAGCACGTAGCCGCCCAGGCTGCGCAGGCACTGCCGCAGCAGGAACAGCCCGTCCGCCATCCCCGCCAGCTTCAGGTGCTCCTCGGCCTCGGAGCGCGCGATGCTGCCGTAGTAGAAGGGCAGGTGGGCGGCCGCGTCCGGCATCTCCCCGCGCGCCTTCGCTCGCCCCGGGTGCTCACAGCCTGGCCAAAGAGAAAGTTTTGGGCATTAGGCAGCTGCAGAGCACGTGGGAGAGCAAGTCAGACAGGCTTTCCCCAGGGTTGCTGCTGCAATAGGACACAGAATAAAGATGCTTGGCTCCAGTCAGAAGGCAGTAGAAATCGGAAGGCTTTCTTTGCAATCCATCTAGCCTTTTTATAACATGCTGCGCTAAAAAGTCGTGTTATTGGTCCATACCACTGACACCTCTCCCATTGGCTAAGTAACAGAAATAGCAAACAACACCTGTTGTTAGAGGAAAGGAATATTATTTACACAAGGTTGTTTTGGGAAAAAGAAAACTGTTGATAAGTTTCCCTTGGGAAGAGCTCAGGCTCAGAAAATACTGGGTCCACAGGTTGCTCTGAAGGAGCTGGGGGAAGACATTCTAAGCAATTTCTAATCTTTGCACCTGCTGCTTTTCCAACTTGTTTACTTGCAAAGATGTTTGTGAAGAGGTGTTGGTTCGAATGAGCAATCATATTCAGTGTATGGTAACAGTGTGTAAAAAGGATGTGCCTTTTAATGAACATTACTATATGCCCTCCAAGAAGATTGGAGTCATTTTGTTATTTCAGCCGTCCCCAGTACAGTAACGATGGCTCACTGTGATGGCTCAAGTGCTGCTGGGGCTCAGCCTGCCAGGGAAAATGGGGCTCTGAAGCATCACCTTGCAAAGTGGTTTAGTTGGGGTTCAGATTTCCCTGTTTAGAGGTTCTCCTGCTGGCTCTCTGTGGGGTCGTTTCAAACTCACAGCATCCCACATCCCTCTGTTCTGCCCTTACTGGAGCTGGGAAGTGTAAATAAAAATCCACCTGATCTTGGTTTAAAGGTCCCAAGCAAGAGAGTGTGAGGTTTTTATCTTCTTTTCTTCATGTTAGAGCCGGGATTAATACACGGGAGTTGCAGTTTTGTGTTCGGACTCGGTGTTTATTAACTCTTGTCTCTATTACAGCCTCATGAGTCATGAGTTAGAAAATGCAGGTAAAATGGAGGTGCCTCTAACTCTTTCCAAGGTTATTTAAGAAGTGCTAGTCCCCCAATAACAAGATGACACCAATATTATTTATACTTTTGATCCAATAATTGACCACACAAGGCCCCTTCTTTCACCCAATTAGAAAAAAACCACCCAAAACCAAGAAGAAGAAGATGATGAAGAAGAAGGACTTAGACAATGCCTTAAATCCTCCATCCTGCCCCATATATATTGCTATATACTAAAACCTCAAATTCTAAGTTTTCTACCCTGTGATATCACACAATTCTATTCAAACTACACACCCACAATCCCAGTGCTATCACTCAGTTTTGGAAGCCTGTTCCACGGCCTCAAGTCAAATGCAGTGCTTGTCTAAGGGTCAGTGCCTTTTAGCACAGAAAGCCTGAAATTCTCAGCCTCCAGGGTTCCAACAACAGAGAATCCACTCAGTTTTCATTTATAGATGCCAAGGAATAGAGAAACCACTTGGTCCTGATTTAAAGATCCCAAACAAGAAAGAATGCCCCAACTCCTACACTGAGTTCCTCCAGTGCTTGATTGCCTTCACTATTAAAAATGTGCTCCTTAAATCCATCCTGATGTTTTTAGCCTTGACTTCCTACCATTTTCTCTCCAGCCCTGTTCACAATAAAAGGAAATTCTTTGGCCTCTCTGAATAAATGAGTTTTGCCATGGAGGTCTAGAAGGCCAAAACCTTAAATGCATTAAGATTAAAACACGAGATGGATATGAAATGTCTAAAACAACATTTAGATAAACAACTGCACCAAGTACAGCGAAAGGAGAGAAACCCAAGTGCTTCTGGGCAGACATCAACCATCAGTCAGCAGCAACAAGGAGAAACCTTCCTTGAATTGTTTTTTAAAACAATTTGTGGAATTTTTCCCTACAATACCTGGCTTTGGCTGGTTCCTGATGCTCTGATCCCCTTGGCAGAGAGGGCCCTTCGTTGACCAGGTCCCTGCAGAGCCCCTGGTGCCGAAGAACTTTAGGGCTTGTGTCTGTACAGGGCTTATATCTATCTTGAATCATCTAAAATCCCACTCAGAGGATGTTGACAGAGCCCAGTTTGCTGTAATCAATGGAAACATTATCGTGACTAAAGGGTCTCATTTGTTCCCTGGAGCCTGAACTTTGGGGTTGCTCCTGTGCAGACGATGACCCCAAAAAGATCAGAGAGATTTTCTCCATCTGCGTCTCCTGCAAATGCGTCACTCAGGTGAGGAGCAAAGAAACATCAGATTTTGGGGCAGCACACTGGGTATTTGCCCTGATTCTTCCCAATTTGACTCTTCTGGGCATGGTGGGAGAAGTCACTTCCCCATGGGCTGAGCCCACTGCTGTGGCCTGGGCTTGTGGTCAGCCCTGCCCTAGTGGCCAGCCCTGCCCTGGTGGTCAGCCCTGTCCTGGTGGTCAGCCCTGCTCTGGCTCATGCCAGCCTGGTTCATCCCTCCCAGCAGCACGGGGCCCTCCTGCCATCCCCTGGCATCACTGGAGCTGGGAAGGCCTTGGCTGGATCTCTGTGCTGGAAGGGCTCAGTTCTGCCCCGTGCACCCTGCCCTGCTCAGCCCTCAGCAGCAAAGGCCTGCCAGGAGCTGGATTTCTGGCAGCCAGAGCCTCCTCTACCCATTTGTTGTCCCCATGAAGCCCTGAAATGGCCCTGATGAGAACAGGAAGGGAGAGCAGAGAGGAGGCGTCTCAGCTGAGGCAGGAAACCACAACAGGAAGCGTCAGTGGTTCACAGCCAGGCTGAGGGACCAGCAGAAACCATCCCAGGCACAGCTCAAATCAGCCCAAATTGTGAAGGCCCTGTCACCAAATTCACCAGATGGAGCAAAGTGGGGTCTTGGCACAGCTGCCAGTCTGGATCGTGGAGGTGAACGGGAACACCCTGAGGCTTAAACCCAAACTGGATTTGGTGCTCAGGACCAAAGCAAAGCATCCTAACCCTGGGATGCCTCCAGGCACCAAAGCCCAGACTGGTGCCCAGAGTTGGTTCCGCAGGTTCAGCTCCTGAGAGCAGCTGGCTGCCAACTCTGCCTGACCTCAGCCTGCTCCCAGGGGCGGGCAACTCCCAGGAAAATGGGCTGAAGGAGGTGAGCAGTGAGGATTGCAGCTCTTGGGTTTAGCTGCAGTCAGGTTCATGAGGAAGAGGAAATACTGAGTGGGCAGAGGGACGTCAATGGCCTCCCCTGTGAGCTGCTGCTTTCCACTGGGATAAACAGCCACGAGACCTGCACCCAAACATGCTGAATCTCTTCTCTGGGAAGTCCAGGAGCAAAACATCACAGCAAATGGAACACCTTTGTCAGTAGCTCAGCCAGGTGAAAATGAGAGGGGAGAAGTTATTGATGACATGAGAGCCCTCACAGAATTTCCAGCTGCCCACACAGGCTGCTCTGTTATAAACAGGCTGGTTTTGCTCTCTAAACACAGAGCTGGGAGTGAAGAAACCCTCACAGAAATAGGAGAGGGGCCCAGGGCTCAGAGGTTGGGTCAGGTGCTGCCACCCAAGCCTTGCTGTCTCAGATCAACCCTGGCAGGAAATTACTCTGCTGAAAAAAACCTTCCCAGTCCTGAGACACAAAGGAAAGTCACCCTCTGAAGCCTGAGAGCAGATCTGAACAGGAAGATTTATAATCCCTCTAAAGCTCTTACTTTTGAATGTTTGTCCTGCTGTCCTGGCTGGTTTTATTGCCCACACATCAGCTCAGGGTCTCCTCTAATTCCTCTCCCAAACTCCAGCTCTGTTCCTTGGCACCACCTCTGGATGGACCTGAGCAACCCTGAACAACCTCAACAGACCTGCACAAATCTCCTTCAACTTCATTCTCCCACGCTGCCAAATGCAGCCAAAAATGAGAACCACCTCCATGGACCAACACCTGAAAGAGCCCGTGCAAGGGGCCCTCCACCATTTCTCATTTCAGTTCACAGGACCTCATTTTTCCAGCTCAGTCTGTGTCCCTGGGGCTGCAGGTGCTGGGTGTCCCACAGGCTGGGCACAGGGAGCAGGGCAGGAAGCCCAGGGCTCCTCTGCTGATGGCCACATTGGCAAATCGGTGTCATGATGTGAAGATGCACCCGAAAAAAACAACTCCCACATGAAACCAGTCGGGTCTGTGCCCCAAGACACAGGAAAGGCAGGCAGGAAGCCCTGGAGATATCACTCAATCAGATCTATTTATAGCTGGCCACTCATTTTTACTCAGATCAGACAAGAACCAACAGGAACTGGTTTGATTTTATGATTTCCCAGAAATAGCACTTGGTGCCAATCCAGATCAGCTCCTGAGGGCAGGGGGTTGTACTGGTGAAACTGGAGGCAGCACTGGCAAGGTTCAGCACCCTGTTAGGACCAAATTTTGTGTCTCCTTATCCTGGCAGCAATAATGCCACACACCTCAAATAATCCCTGATAACACAAATAATTCCTGATAACACAAATAATCCCTGCTAACACAAATAATCCCTGGTAACACAAATAATCCCTGATAACACAGCCCTCAGCNTAATCCCTGATAACTCAAATAATCCCTGATAACACAAATAATCCCTGATAACACGAATAATCCCTGATAACACAGCCCTCGGCTGTGCCTTTAGGAGCCTTGGGACAGTCTGGGGGGAGCAGGGACCTGCCTGGAGGGGATCAGGTGGGGAAGGGCTGAAGGATGGGAATTGTGATGGGGAACCAGCCAGGAGAGGTAAAAAGGGGGATCTGGGGGGCCTCCTGTGCTTTGGGGGTGATGTAGTTTGGGGTGGTTTGTGTTGCCAGTCTGGGGTGTTTTTAACAATTCCCTAAATGGAGTTTAATTGGGGAAGGGCTGGGGGAGAGACAGCTCAAGGGAAGTGCCAGGAAAATGTGCCTGGGGATGGCTGAGAGGGGAATTCAGCCTGGGGTGGGGCCTGGGGCTCTGAACTGCTCTGGGGGTTTCTTCTGTGCCCCTCCGGGCTGGGGTGTCCTGTGAAGAGGCTCCAGGGTGGGTTCTGAGGGGTGCAGGGATGGACTGGGTTTGGGATTGCTCCAGAGTGGGTTCCTGATGGACAGGGCACAGCCTGATTTGGGATTGCTGATGGGCACGGGGACAGGGTGGATTTGGGATCGCTTTGGGCTGGGTTCCTGATGGACAGGGGACAGCCCAGGTTTGGGATTGCTCTGGGGTCATTCCTGATGGGCAGGGGACAGCCCAGGTTTGGGATTGCTCTGGGGTCATTCCTGATGGGCAGGGGACAGCCCAGGTTTGGGATTGCTCTGGGGTCATTCCTGATGGGCAGGGGACAGCCCAGGTTTGGGATTGCTCTGGGGTCATTCCTGATGGGCAGGGGACAGCCCAGGTTTGGGATTGCTCTGGGGTCATTCCTGATGGGCAGGGGACAGCCCAGGTTTGGGATTGCTCTGGGGTCATTCCTGATGGGCAGGGGACAGCCCAGGTTTGGGATTGCTCTGGGGTCATTCCTGATGGGCAGGGGACAGCCCAGGTTTGGGATTGCTCTGGGGTCATTCCTGATGGGCAGGGGACAGCCCAGGTTTGGGATTGCTCTGGGGTCATTCCTGATGGGCAGGGGACAGCCCAGGTTTGGGATTGCTCTGGGGTCATTCCTGATGGGCAGGGGACAGCCCAGGTTTGGGATTGCTCTGGGGTCATTCCTGATGGGCAGGGGACAGCCCAGGTTTGGGATTGCTCTGGGGTCATTCCTGATGGGCAGGGGACGGACCAGTTTTGGGACTGCCCATCCTGCAGCAGCACCATGGGTGGAGGCAGGGGGTGGGTGTGGGGCACTGACTCTGCCCTCAACCCCCCCACCCTCTGCTGCCTCCTCGTCCCCTCCTGATGCCAAATGGCCACAAAGCTGCTTCTCGTGGTGCCGTGCCTGCACCCACGTGCATTTAATGCCAGAATAAATGCACTTTGTTCCAGTGCTGTTTGCTGCAGAGGTGATGGGCACGGCCAGGGACCTTCTGCCTGTCCCCTTCCCTTCCCTGCATTTCATTCTCTTGGTTCTGATTTGTGATTGAAGAGAAGAAAGGCTGGAAAACACCTGCAGTGTCCAAGTTGCCTTTACAGATCATTCATCCCAGGACTGGCTGGGACTGCACAGGAGGAGGAACTGAGGAGCTGATTCCTGGAGGACTCCTGGGGTTGTTTTTTTCTTTTTAATCTTAAATAACAGAAAACTTGCAACAATTTTGATTTAACTTGCAATAACTTTGATTACACTTAAAATAACTTGGATTCTATGCAATGTTCCTTAGTTCAAAGAAACAACCCGAAAAACTTCACTTTGCCTCGACCTGGCTGCATTCTTCTAATTACTAATGTTTAATTATTTATGCACTTCATGGCAGCTTTAGGAGCCCTCACATTCCTGGCTGGAGCTGCTGTTCTGCCCTCCCTGCTGGCTGCTCATTAAAGCCTCAGCTGCTCAGCCCGTGATTAACACTTGAGCTGTGTGGGAGTGGGAGTTTGTGAGAGCTGAGTTTGTGTTTGTGCTCACAAACACGGGCTGCATGTGCAGATAACGATCTGCTCTCCTGCTCAGGGAGCTCACTGACTCACAGCTGCCTCAGATGGGGGAGTTTACAGTAAATCCGCAGGAAAACCTCCCTGATTCCCACTGAGGACATGCTCTGCTCTTGCTGGCCTGGACCCAAGCTGGGTCCTCAGTGCCCCAGGGCTGCCTGGTGCAGAGATGCTCCATAAAAACATCACCAAGGGTGGAAAAGACCTCCAAGATCAAGTCCAACTTTTGACCCAGCACCACCCAGTCACTGAGTGCCATGTCCAGTTTTTTCCTGAACACTTCCCAGGTGTTTCACTGCTCCCCAGGACAGCCCATTCCTGTGCTTGTCAGTGCCTGATTTTCCATGGAGAAATCCTTCCTGATACCCTCCTGCCCCTCTGAAGTGAAACGTGGGAGCCATTTGACCCCAGGGACAATCCCCAAGTCCTTTTCAAAAGGAAAAATGTTGAATCCCACAACACTCACAAGGCCCATGGAGGGACCTGGTAATGTGGGAAGGTTCCTGACAGTGACAGGACCAGGGAAAAGTTGGTTCTGGGGAGCTCAGTGTCCCTCTACCCCCTTCTAAATCCTTTCCAGAGACCTCATGCCAGCCCATCCCAGTGTTCGTGGGAGTCCAAAAGAGAGTGGGTGGTTCTGTCCGAGTGCTTGTGAGGCTCAGAGGAAAGGAGCCTCAGGGGGGACCTTCCTTCTAAAGTCCCTGGCAGGAAGGTGGAGCTGAGTGGGGTCAGTCATTTCTCCCAGCTAAAAAGTGATGGGACAAGAGGAAACAGCCTCAAGCTGTGCCAGGGGAGGCTCAGACTGAATATCAGGGTTGTAGAACCCAGGGCAGGGGTGGAGTCCCCATCCCTGGGGGGTTACAAAGATGTGGCACTTGGGGACAGGGTTAGGGGTGGCTTTCCCAGTGCTGGGTTTACCACTGGATTAAAGGACTTTGAAGTCCTTTTCCAGCCTCAGCAATGCTGGGATTGAGCCAGACGTGCTGGAGCAGCCAGTGCTGACCCAGTGTGGAGTGACAGGTTTGCTGTCACTTCCTAGCCAGGAGCTGAGCTGCACAGGCTGCCCAGGCTCCCTCAGCTCGGGGAAACATTTATCCCCACGAGCCACTGCTTGTGGTGCGTGCTGGAGGGGCCACACTGCTCACAGAGCCCTTCCTGACACGCTGCCACCTCTGCCTGGTGTCACCTGGGCCCTGTGTCACCTCTGGGCCACCTCCTGCTCTGCTCTGGGCCACTCAGGCTCTGCCCCGGCTGAGGATGCTCCTCCTTCCCCAAGGGCAGAACCTGGAAATTCCGTGCCAGGAATCCACCAGGCGAGTCTGGTGCCCTCCGAGGGCACTGAAGGGCTGGGCTCCCGCAGGTCCTGCCGGGGATTGTTCCTGGTTTCGGGTTATTTGTGATGAAAGGGAGCGATTTGCCCCGGGAGCAGGGGAGGGCAGGGACAGGGCCACTCTGGGAAATGGATTTGTAGAGAATTTTCAAAGCTTTGCATTTGTATGCAAACTCTGACATAAAGTGTGCTGACTTAGAAAGGCCATGGAATAGGAGAGACAAACTGAACTAGAAACAAGCTTCAAATGATAGTTTTGTAAACAGACTAGATATTTTTGAGAAAGAGAACTATGAATTCTATTGATTTTGTAAATAGACTAGACATTTTGGAGAACTAGAACTATGAAAGATGTGTTGTAGTAGGTTCTACGTGAGGTATTTTTAGATGATTGGCTGGAAAGCATTAGTAGCATTGTGTGGTAAAAGCTGATAGGCCAAAAAACGCTTATAGTGCATTGTAATTAGGAAATAGTTTGGCTTCTCACTTTGATGGCGTGAATTGTAACATCTGTAACGTCTCACCCTTCTCATGGGACTGAAAATAGAATGAAATATTTTCAAACACCTCTCAGGAGCCCCGTCTGTGAGTCAGAAAAAGGGTTTGTCCAACAGGCCACCTGCACTGGGGCTGCTGGGGACAGCTCTGTGCCTGCTCACGTCAGGCTGGCTTTCTCTGCCACTGGCAGAAAGCAGAGTTTTGGTTCCCAGAAAGCTGCTTTTTGATGTCACCCGACTTCCTCTGGGTTTTCTCAGGTGCCTCCCCACAGAGGCTGGGACAGGAATTTCTGTGGGGCCGCAGCCACCAGAGGAGGTGACACAGGGCAGGGAGCAGCCAAAGCACAGCGAGGACACTGCAGCAGGAGGGCTCTGGAGGGGGCAGGGGCTGTGGGAATCCTCCTGGACCTGCACAAACTCAGTTTCTATTTCCATGTGCTCCTTCTAGCAGAGAAAGAACCTGTCTGATAAAACTGGGCTGTCTGGGAGTTCTCTGGGTGGGAATGTGGATGGAAAGGCACATCCAGGCCAGGGGGTCTCTGCAGTGCTGTGTCTCCTGTTCCTGGGTGACTTTGCACTGGGTGCTCGCTGGCCACGGAGGTGACTCCAGTTCTGTCACCACCTGGAGGAGTTTAGCCAAAATTCTGGGCCCTTTCCCTAAAAAAATCCGATATCACTTCCTTATCTCATCTGAAAAGATCCCTGGACATTTATTTATCCCAGGTAGGAGCCTGGCAGCCCCTGAGAAATCAGAATGTAACTAACAAAATTTTTCCTAAAGAATAATGTTTTCCCCAAAATGCTGCAATGACAGGAGCAGAAAATTGAACTGAATGTGGTTCTTTGTCTCAGCTCCAGATGACACCAATATTTCAGGAACATCCAGAGGTGCAGACAGGCACAGGTGCCCTGATCCCTGCGTCCTGCTCAGGGAAGAGCTCTCCCAGAGGCGTCAGAGGCTGGGTTAGAGCAGGGACAGAAGCCCTTGGAGCTGCCCCTGGTTTGTAGAAGCATCACCAAATGTCCCTGAGCATTTTGAGCAGTTTCCCTCTGGAACAGGAGAGTGCTGGGCCCAGGGTGGCACTGTGGGACACTCCTGTGTGAAGCCAAGTCACTGTGCTGTCCTCAGGCAGCCCAGGCTCCTCTGCTGGCTGCGGATTTAGCTGGGCAGGCTGTGAAAACACCCTGCTGAGCCTTTGTGCAGCCACTGGAAACACTCCTGGCTCCAGAGCCATCGATCCTGAACAGTTTTTAATGAGGGGCTGAGGCACAGAGTTAAACACAACCCCCCCATTTCCTGCCTGGCATCCCCTGTGGGCTCAGAGCTCAGCCCTGGCTCAGCAAATGGTGTCAGGAGCTTTGTCCTGGGGCTGGAGGAGCACTGAGCTTGTCCCTGCCACCAAGGTGTTGACAACAAATGGAGAGGAGTCAGAAATCCTGCAGATCCCCTGGCTTTGGGATGGAGCAGCAGCCAGGAATGGGAAACTGCAGTAGTTTATGCACAAGTTGGAGGAGACGGGCTCAGGTTTTTCCTTTGCTTCTCCCTGCCCTCCCTGCATCACCTTTTGCTGAAATAACAACTTACACACAACATCAGGGGCCTGGAGACTGACCCCTGCCAGTGCAGAGGGGTTTGGGGAGTGTCAGACTGCAGAAGATCAGATGAGATGTTTATGTGAGGGACTGAGGAGGAGCTTGTGGCCGAGCCCACTCCTTGGATGCTTTACTACTTCCTTACTCCTCCAAGTAGCACAGCCTTGAGCAGGGTGTAGGAAAGGGGACACAGAGGGCTTTGAGAGCACTGGAAATAAATTTACCCTGGCCTGCACTTTTTGGGTCCTGCTGAAGGTGCTGAGCAGGTTCTGAGCTGCCCTGAGCACCAGATCCTCCTCACCCCTGCCCCACTCCCTGCTCCAGGTGCTGCAGGGGCTCACAGCTCTATTTCCAACCACAAGTGACAGTGGCTTTGCTGCATGAGCAGCTGTGTTCTTGCCTTGCCTCTGCTGTTTAACAAGGAAGGTGATACAGGCATGAAGTTACTGACATGGCTGGGCTTCCCACCCTCAGTAATTCTGCTTTAATTTAGTTCTGAGAGGAAATGGTTGTTTGTGTCTCCCTGAGTGACATCTCCCTGCTGGAGGGGCCACAATGGTTTTGTGTGGTGGGTGCTGCCAGACCCAGATGGTTCTGCCCAAAGCCACCTCCCTTCTCCTCTCGCTGCTTCCCAAGGTGGATTTTCAAGGCATCCTCACTCTGGACAACATCTCTGTGCAGGTGTGGCACTTTGTACATGTCTGCTTCAAAGTTCTCCGCTGGAGCCACCTGCACAGGTCTGCAGGTCCCTCCTGGAGAGGAGGATTGAGACAGGGAATCACAGAACCATGGAACTGTTTGGGTTGGAGGGGCCACAAAGCCCATCCAGTGCCACTCCCTGCCATGGGCAGGGACACCTTCCACTGTCCCAGGCTGCTCCAAGCCCTGTCCAACCTGGCTTTGGACACTTCTAGGAATGCAGGGGCAGCCACAGCTGCTCTAGACACCCTGTGCCAGGGCCTGCCCACCCTCTGAGTAAGAAATTCTCCCCATTATCCATCCCAAACCCAACAGCTGCCACCCAAAGGAGCACTGAGCTCGTTGTGCTGCTGCTGTGTTGGTGCCACATGTTGGTCACCTCAGCTTGGACAACACAAAGGCTTCCCTGGGCCCTGAGCTGCCCCAAAACCACCCACGGCCACTGGACAGGGAGTTCTGCCTGGAGCAGTGCCAGGTGGAAGTTCCATCTCCCCCAGACCTCTTTGGTCTCTGAACATCTGCACCAGATGTTGGAGCTGCTTCATCCTCACCTTCCAGTGGGGCACAGCAGCTCCAGGCGTGCCTGGGACAGGGACACAACCTCCTGCAGCCCTGCTGGAGGGGCTTTGGGCAGGTTAGAAATACAGAAATACAGAAATCTGCAGCTCTGGAGTTGGCTGAGAGACCAAAGCAAATTCTCTGTGCCTGCAGCGCCAGGGGCTCTGGGCCCTGTGAGTCACAGCTTTGCTCAGCCTTTGAAAGCTCAGGTGAAGGGGCCACCAGCAGCTCCCAGCGCCACAAAATGAACGTGTTGGGTTCATCTTTACAGTCAGAACATCCCTCTGGGCACAGAGGGTGAAAGCTGCTGCCAGGTGGGGAAGAGCTGGAGGAGCCCTGGGTGCTCTCGCTGCTCCTCAGACACACCACGAGGAGTTCAGTCTACACAGACCAGACTTAAACATTCCCTGCGGTTTAGAAATTAAAGAATAAAATAAATACCACCCCTGGGGCTCAGTCCCATGATCCCAGCACGCTGGTGAGGTTGAAATGAGTTATTTTGGGGGATGATTTGAGCCTCAAAGTGTTGGAAATGTGACAAGTTCAGGAAAGAGCAGAGAAAGAGACGAAGAGCCTGGCTGGGCTGATTGATGGGCTCAGCCCTGGGGGGATGGAGACAAACATTAATTGTTGGCCAAGGGTGATGAGGGAACATCTGAGAGCAAAGGAGAAGCATCTGAGGAGCACAAGTTTCTTTCAGAGAGGAAAAACTGGTTTGGATGTGCTGATAAAAGGAAACAGGGATAAGGCATAAGAAATTAATCAGTGGAAAGGAAGTCTGGGTATCAAGAAACATTTCCAAGCAAGAAGATTCATCAGGATGTGGAGCAGGGGGAGAGTGGAAGTCCCATTGCCAGGCACTTAGCACCAGATCAGGGCATGGGAACAATCCTCCCCAGGCAGGAAGAACCCGGGATGAGCTCACAGGACTTTCCCATATCTAATTCCTGCAATCCTGAGTTCCATTAGGGAAAATCCTACTTTCTTTCTGGGGCCAGTGTGATTTCCAGTTCTGCCAGTCTTTTGTGGAAAACTGAAAAACACCGAACACAGAAGGATTTTGCTCATGCTGGTGACATTTTTGGTGATGTTTTTGTGTGAAAGGAGAGTGAAACCCTCCCCATGCGCAGCAGGTGAATATTCTCTGGCACATTTTTATAACTCAGTGATCAGGGCTGAGGTGAAAAAACAGCTCATTCTCCATGGTCTGGTGAGTTCCTGGTGTTTGTCCTTGCTGTGCTCTCAAGGGGAGGTTGCATTAATCAATAACTGCCTGTGCTCAGGCTGTTCTCACACGGGCACTATTCACCTCTCCCTTCACTTTTCCACCCAGGAAAAAACATCTCCGAGGTGATCTTGCAGCTGAACATCCCATAACAGGCAAAACTCAGCATTTCCCTCTTGGAAGGGACATCAGAAGGAGCAGAAGAGAGTCAATGCTGCCCCACAGAAAACACTTGGGGCCCTTGTGTTCTGCTCCTCCCCTCAGCTGGACCTGGGGGACAACAAGAGCCCACGGACACAAATTTCACTGTGGTCAAAGGAACAGGGATTGGTGGAGGCCCAGGGTGGTAATGCCACAACCCTGGAGGGACTGAGGCAAATGGGGAAAAATACCCTTTAAGTCATGGTGAGGAAAACCTCCCTCTCCTGGGGCTTTGCTGCCACACGTTAATATTTCTTAGGTTTCGTTTTTCCCTTGGTTTGTTAAGTTTATGTCACCCTGTT
>VXBB01014874.1:0-16992 GCA_013399915.1 Illadopsis cleaveri
CAAGGCTGAAATTGGGATTCCAGCTCACTCAGAGTCCAGGGCATCCCTTCAGTTGCCCNCTTCATTCTCGTGTCTGGCACAAAGCCTTCAGAGGGCAAAAAAAGACTCTCTCGAACCACCACCAGAACCACCTGAAATCTCGGGTGAAGAGAAACCAAATGAGAGGGGCACGTTGGCTGCGCTTGGAGTGCCAAACACCTCCTACAAACTGACATCAACAACCTGGGGGGCTGAGTTTAGTTTCCCCTGGAAACAGGCCCCCGTTTGTGCCCAACTCCCTGTGCCTGGCACTGGGCTTCTGCCAGCTAGAATTCCAAACGGATCAGGATTTCTCCCAGATGCAAGCTGCCACAGGTTGGCACCTTGGCTGCCCTTGGAGTGCCAAACGCCTCCTACAAACTGACATCAGGAACCTGGGGGGCTGAGTTTAGTTTCCCTTTGTAAAAGGCCGTCGTTCGTGCCCAAGTGCCTGTGCCAACACCTGTCAAAAAGAACCCAGGATGAGATCAAAGAGAAATTTCTGCAAAGAAAACAAGACTTCAAAGCCCTTCATTGATTCTGTCACACTAAAGTCACCATGTCCTGAGGCATCGCTCTGCATCTCCGTCTATTTTGTGTTTTGATACCACAACCACCACGGTGTCTTCAAGTGTAATTAACTGACACTGAATTTGCTTATGCTGCTTGCCTTCCCATGAAGGTCTCAGAGGCTGGCACACATCCCAGCACATTATTCACTCTAACACAAGATGTCAACATCTCAGGGCAAGGACTCCTCTCACTGTCAGGGTTTCAGAGCTCTCACCATGCACGTTGCCGGCAGTGGACCACACTCAGTCTTGCCTGTGATGAGCTGCTAGACCAGAGGGCTTAATCTGGGCTGGTTCACTGGCAGGAGGTGAAAGCCCCACATGCTTCATATTACATCTGTGAAATCATCAGACCCTACAAGGGCCCTTTAAAAGGTTAACCCTTTTACCAAATAGTAACTTTCATTCAAATATCCTGAAAAAGGGGCGAGGGATTAGAAAAGGATGAGTAAAATCACCATGAAAAGCAAAATTCCACTGTGTAATGTCTGAAATTGTCATTATTTCACAGCAAAACTGCATCATGATAGGACACAAGGAGAGGAATGCCAGACAGCCCTGATGATGGCTGCATTTCTAGCAGTGCATATACAGTCTGTAGGACGTGTGTTAACTCCTTCAGGGCCCAGCAGAGTTAAGAAAATAATTCTTCAATCTCAGAAATAGCTTCCCTCTTTTTGCCAAACAGCAGAAGATATATGCCTGTGTGATAGGGCAGTGTTTGACACACAGTTGTAATGTGAGTATCCCAGGGAGCATTTGGCAACCTTGGTATGAATCTCTTGGCTCAACACAAGAACTGTTACCGTCCAGGGAGAGTCTCTGAAGTGGACAGGGGTAAGTGCAGTCTCATTTTCTCACTACTTCCAGGAGCCTTTTAACGATACAGCAGTGTTTGCCCTGTGAATTTCTTGGAAAATTCAAATAGTAGCGAAGTGTGGGGTCTAGCAGAAAGCAGTACAAATTTGGGCAAAAAGAAGGGAAATATCACATTGTTTTTTTAAATGAAAGATCTGGTATAAAACTGTTCTGCTCTGACATTCAACCTATTCTGTGGAGCTCTGGGTGCTGTATCAGTGCATACCTGGTCATGGTTTGGTTTCATTAACTGTAGCTGGGAAATAGATGGGAGTCACCATGTTGTTGAAACTCATGTAAATATACAAATCCTAAGCAGAGCCTTGGGCTTTTGGAGACCATTCCCAGCCCTGAGAATGTGGCATGTGCCAGCACAGAACCAAGACCAGCACATGACTGAATCCCTACCATAAACTAACCTCAAGTGAAAAGAAGAATAGGGACTTTAAGCTTTCCTTCAGGACTAATAATGTGGCACTAATAGAATGGTGACAAGCTCAGGACTGCAACATTGATGGGATAACACTGGATGACACAGAGAAATTATCTGCACTGTAATGGCATAGGGTGATTGCTGGTTTGTTGAGGCCACTAAGAATATTCTTGATGTTAAAGGATGGAGCAGTGAAAGATTTTTCTCCATTTTTGCAAGTCCTAAATGACAAAGAGCTCATCAGACTTACAGCCTTGATCTAAGGACAAAGGTGAAAGAGCCTCCTAAGTCCCAGCTGCAGCTCACAGCAGATAAAATTCACTGTATTCATCCCTTGGACTGAATGCTGCCCTGCCAGGGTCAGCACAGAACCCCCTGCACCCCAGGGCCTTGTGTTGAAAAGCTGATATGATGTTTGTTCAGAGAAATTGAGCAGGCACAGAGCTCTACTCTCATAAACGAGAGGACCCATCAAAGAGAGCTTCTAAGGTAAATACATCCTCTTTAGCAGGGCCTTATCTCTGCCCAGCAGATCAAAGAGCACTCCTGCACTGCTGCACAGTGGGCAGGCACTACCACCAGTGCTCTGCAGAACAGGCTGCCTGGCTTGATGACTTGCAGGCCTGCGAGACATGCCTCACACGTGGAACTCGTGATGATGAGTTTGGGGCTTTTCAATAAACAGATATCTAATGTTAGACTGCCATTTGGGAACCTAAGCTAACACCCTGACCTTCAGAACACAGGAAGTTTCACCGCACCCAAGGAGTCCAAGTGAAGGGACTTTTCAAAGATGCAAATTAATTTTATCAGCCACCAAAAAGGGATAATTCAAAAATGTGTTTGAAAATCTTCTCAGGACCTTCATGTGCCCTGAAATACTCACTAGCCACCAACACTTGTGATTTTCTAAAAATGCTTTCCACTTGAACATTTTTCTCTGTCTCCATTGCCTGTTGAAAGACACACACACAAAACAGACCAGGCAGGAGGAGGTGGCAGAACTTCTTATGCCCAAAGTGCTGTCAAATATACAACACCAAGCTTGAAGCTGGCAATCTTAGGTCACTTCTAAAACCAGTAATTTCCAACAAAGGTTGGATTTTGAAGGCATAATGTCACATCTAAGAGATTATGAAAGGGATAATTTTTCCTTTGGTGAAAGAAGAAGCTCTCCACTTGCTGGCCTATCTCAGCAACTTGGGGTTGGATTTGTTAAAAAAAATCCTACTCTGCTGACAGAGAAGAGGGTAACGACTGGAAAAGGGTGGTTAGTTACCTTTCCCTTTCAGGTTCACTGGGTATGTGATCTGCTCTGACTGCCCTCTTTCATCCTTCCTGGGGCAATGGCTGGAATGTTCTGCTGCCAACAAAATGCATAAAAGGGATCAAATGAATCTGAGGCCACAAATGAGTTACGTAACCAGGAATGGCTGATCCTGCACTACTCAGCTTCTCATGGCATCAAGGCGATGATATCAGCAGGAATATTGCACCCCCTTCTGCTTTTGCTTTCACCTCTGGACAGTTTCCAGCAAACTGGGTTAGGGATCCCTCTCCTCTGTCTTCTGGGATTCACTGGGGCCTTCGATCACCCCAGACCCAGAGCACCCACAGTCTCTAACTGGTGTTCCTGCTTATCCCAACACTGCTGCCCCAAGATACAAATGGGGCACAGTGAACAGCCAGACCACTGCAAAAATTATTCATGGTGTCTCTTTGTGTTTTGACACTTGACTATGAGCTCCTCCACAGCATCACTTCCTCTAGTCTCTAAGGTTTCAGCTGTAAGCTGTGCCTCTGGTACAAATGACTTCTTCATTGCCACACACAGTCAACATGGGAAGCCTGAATCCAATGCTGCCATTCTTGGACTACTTTAAAAAGGAGACCCTGTAAATGAAAAATCTCCACTTTGAGGTTGTGTGCCCCACAAAATACTGGTAGTATACCCAGAAAACATTGTGTACTACACTAAAAAGATTCATATGTTCTAAGAAGAGAGGAGCATAGAAGTTAAAAAGCAGAATAAATAAGACTTTGACTAAAAAGAAACATGCAGTGTAGTATTCAAAACAAACCCCTAACATCAGCATAACACTGCTTTCAAATTTGTCAAAGGCAGAGAGGAACTGAAATAATTTTAGCCATTATTCCCCATACACTCATGGCAAAAAGGCATGTTTTACACTGAATTAGTTACAAGACTGAGTCAGGCACATTGTATACACTCTTTACTTACATGATCCCATGTCTGTCTTCCACAGATGCTCTGCTTCACTCAGTCCACGAGACAGAGATGGAAAGGAACTTGCTCTGACTCACCAGATCAGCTGAACCCCATTAGCTTCAAGTCAAGAGAACAGAATGAATCAAAGTGCCTTTTTCAAGCAGAAGAGCCCTGCTAGAAAGAACAGTGGGAACAAACAAATCTTAGGAGAAAGGTGAGCCTGAAGACTGAGCAGGAATATTATTAAGTAAATAAGAAAAGCCAACAGAGAAGTTTGAGGAAGACAGGGGAAAGAATTTATGAATCAACTTGAACTGTCACTGTGAGGTTTGCCCACTTGGATCATAGTACTTCTCCCTTCAAAAGCAATGATAAAACATCTCTTATATGCACTGGTGCATGGTCTGGCCCTGCGTGGCAGTTCATGACTTCAAATGTAGGTCAATTAATCCTTCCAGTCTTGGTGAGGCAAGAAATTTCTCCATGGCTCAAAGATGATCTCTGAGTGGAAACTGGAAGAGAGAGATCTGACTTTCCCCAAGTCACAAAGTACATCCCTGGCAGAGCTGGGAGGAGTCCAGAAGACTGTAGGGTGCAGAAATCCCTGTTCTGACCTCTGCCCATGCACAAACAGATTGCAGTTTTTAATGGCTGCTGCCAGCCATGCTGACAAAGGGTTTTGGGATCAGCTGTCTTTGTGTCCTGGCAGTTCCTCTTAAAGGCTCTGTGCATTGATTCACCTGGTAGTGGGGAACAGTTTCAGGGCAATGATGAGATACACAAACAAGGCCAGCTGCTCTCCAACTATGAGGAAGGAGAGAAAAACAATTACAGTGAAGCAGGAGCTCACACACCGAGTGACCACAGCTTCCCGAGGTCAGACAGTGCAAGAAACTCCCCTATGCTTGCTAATCTGGCTGCAGATATCTCTGTTCATGCAGTCTGCCAGATGCACTCAAAACAGACACCTAAAACCATCCTCTAGTCTAAAACAAGATACAGTGGCACTCAGCTGTGCAGGTATGGTTTTATTTTAGACATATTTGGAACTAAACTCAGCCCAGCTGCTTGTGAGCACACTCACAGCTTCTGCTGTGTGGGGCCTCCCAGAGCTGAAGGGAGCAGCCAGCCTCGTCCCTGCTGGAATTTGTTCAGCAGTGAGATACAGGGACCCTAACGAGAAACAAGCCCTGCACTGGAAAGGACAACCAGGACAAGCTGTCAGTGAGGACATCAGAAACACCACTGGAAAGCAATCATTTGGCAACACGTGAGCCCAGCAGTGCCAGAAGAGCTGTCATCTGCCACGGTATTTAGAATAGGAAGTGATTGTGGGAGGGTTTGTTTGTATTTTTTAATAGCAGCCAGTTTAAATGGTTAAAACCAGAGAACACAACAGAAAAACCTGCTACCCTCACTCTAATACCCTTCTCTCTTCCCAGATATCACTGTACCATTTAGATGGTGCCATTAAATCCCTATTTGCATGCAGCAACCCTACACAAGAGCCCATATAAAACCAGGAACACTGAGAAAGTGGCTTCACCCACTATCATTTATTATTCCACTTGACTGAATATCAGCCACGTGCCTGTCAGACCCACTGCTCCACAGGGACACACAGACACACAGAGAAGCTACAGTATGTCCTGAGTCCATTCTGAAACTGAACACCCCAGACACAGAAACACAGAGGGGATGAATAGCACAGACCCCAGGAGAAAAAAAAAAATCCCATTTGCTGTAACTTTTTGAAGCTCCCAGTGATTTAGTTGTTTCAGCAGATGGAGCCATTGCAGTATTCACTATGGATTGCAAACTAGGCCAGTTCAGCCTGTTCAAAGGGAAAAAAACCTGCCTGCTCTGAGGACAATTTCAAAAGAATCCTTGGCTGTATCCAGGCAAGTGTGGGTCACTTAGGCAACTACATGCTCTTTTAACAAATGGACTGCCTTGCCCTGAATGTCCTAGTACTGATTTTTAGATCTATAGGATCATTAGTAATTATACATTAGTATCACAACTGAAGTTTATGGTTTTAGTGTGCATTTCAAAGCTGGTAGGTCACCAAATCAAGCCCACTCAGTAATTCTGGTATAAAACTCCCAGCTTTTGCCATGAGAAGCATCCAGCTTCATTTTTTTAAAGGTGTGATGTCACTGCCATGGAGATGACATCTAGCTGTAATTGCTGAATTGTTGTGTTGCAGGATAGCCCTGGCTGATGGAGTGGGGCTTTCGGAATACCTACCCACACACATATTGAGGAAAGTAATACAAATAAGAACACAACAATTCAAGTTTCCAGAAATACATTCACTGACGACTATGACTCCTTAAAGATTGTAAGAAGATAACTATGATCATAAACTTGGGCATGAAACAGCAAGCAATTCATGATACAATTAGAATTTGAGATAAGTGGATTAATAATCTCTTGCTCCAGCATCTAATTAAGAAGAAGCTGAATTCATCAAAGGCTGCTGTTGACATTATACATTACTGAAGGGGAATGGGGATTTAATATCCCCTTGGTATGAAAACTCATTACCATTTTCCCTGATGAAGGCTACACATATACAAGGGGCAAAGATTATGACACTTAATATAGAAGGACAAAATGACAGAACTGACCCCAGCTTTGCATCCTGCATAAGACCTGCTCACAAGCTACACACTAACTTAGTGAGTCTTCCCCACATACTTTTAAATGCTTTATCATTTTCAGGCTCACAGATAACACAGAAGCTCTTCTACAGTGACAACCACACCAGCTCTGGGACGTGCTGCCATTGTACTGCTGGTAAAGCAGGGTAACACTTCTAACCCAAAGTAAATTGCTCACCTGGGGCTATGGCTTTCACTCCACAGCAGGGAATGTCTCACTGAAAGCAACTTCAGAGGCTGCAACAGCAAACCTACGCTTTCAACACCATGAACCTAGGAAAGACATGAATGCTTTGTTGTATCAGCCAGGGACACCTGGGCCTTATAGGTACCCTGCCATAAGTCAAGGGGAATTTGGTGAAATTGAGAACTCACTGAAAGGTTGGGCAGAGGGAAAAGTCAGACATCCGAGGAATTTCTGTCACAAATTTCCACTGGAGGCTGGAGGTCCAGCTTCTACTCTACCATGCTTTCCCAGACTCCAATTCAAAGAGTTCTGATTGCACTAACTCCTGTGGTAGTTTTGGATTAAAACAGCTATTGAAATTGATGCCACAAATCCCTTCTCCTTTGGGAATAAATCTAAATTTAGACCCCAGTCTTCAAATGAATGCATAAAGCTGATCTACCTCACTGCATTACTAATGTTCTTTACAAATATGATGTCCTAAAGGCATTTTGTTTCCCTTTGTCTATATGTGGCAAAGAATTGGATTAAAAGGATGGATTCTGCTAGAAATACTCATCATTATACAGAACAAACACAATTAATAACAAACCAGTTCACCCATTTTTAAAAAATACCTTTCTATAAATACTGCAGGAAGTACAAACAAAAGAAAAGCTGAAAAGAAGGAAATAATAAAAATTATGAAATAACTGTACTCTCCACTGGTGTGAAGACATGGCTGATGTGTGTGCCCAGAGGCTGGGCTGGGCTGAACTTGCTGGCAGCAATGGCAAACTACGAATTCTTTGTGGATCACCCATCAGGCTGCTGCAAGTCAGGAATTGCATTTATGGAACAGAAGCTTCTGAGCCCATGGGCTCAACAGAGGTTATATAGAAGGGACACAGTGAAAAGATGAGACTGGAAATAAGACAAAGCATATTCCTGGCCAGCTGCTCAGCCATCCTCCTGGGGGAATCAGACTGCCCTTGTGAGCAACCTTCTGTGGGTGGGACACCTTGCAATGGCATCAGTGAAAAAACTGGGCAGAGACTCTGTATGAATCAAGTTTTAAACAGCTCCTTTCAAAACTGTGTAGTCCAGTGTCTTCCAACCTTTTTGTATGAACCTGCTGAATTAGGGAAGGAGATCAGTATCAGTCTCTGACATCTCAGGAGGCTGGGTTTCCATGAGACATTCTCTCTGAAAACTAAATGCTGATTTAGTTAAATTCAATGTTTTTAAGGGTGTCACTCCTAATCAGCTTTGCAGAAATAGCCAGCTGTTTTTGGTGTAGGTGGTCAGAGCAAATTGGGATGATGTCATTACAGCCACAACTAATTATTTGGAAGGAAATTGAATGCCAGGGAAAATGTAAAATTAGGTGAAAATGTAAAAGCAGAGGAACATTCTGCAATAACAATGTAACCTTATGCACTGAAACAGGATGAGAGATGTTTATTAGGAACAAGAGCTGTGTCTGTTTTCTAGTGCTTCTGATGGGTTGACCTCAACCAGCAGCCAAACACCCATCCAACCTTTTGCTCATTCCATTCTGTGGGGAGAAAGAGAGGAAGGTGAAAAGACTCATGGATCAAGTTCAACAGGGAAAGCAAAAGCAAAAATAATTCATTCACTACTTCCCATCAGCAGGCAGATGTCCAGTCACTGCCTGGGAAGAAGAGTCTCAGCATGTGCAACCATTGCTTGAGAGCACAAACACCACAAACATCCCCCTCCTCCACCTCCTCTCCGTGAGCTTTTATTGCCGAGCCGATGTCATGATGAATGGAATGTCCCTTTGGTCGTGTCCCTTCCCCATCTCTCACCTCTCCCTCAGCCCACTGACTGGAGGGGGGAGCAGAAAGAGCCCCGCCACTGCAAACGCTGCTCAGCGGCAGCCAAAACTCTGGGGCAGCAGCAGCAGCACTGCTTTAGGCACAAATGCAGAGCAGGGCACCACACAGGCGGCTGTGGAGAAAGTTAACTCCAACCCTGACAGATCCAGTGCACTGCTCTGTCACAGAATTATTCCTGATGCTTAAAGCCAAAGTAGGCTTGAATGCAAAGGATGTCGTAAACAACCTGCTGCAATTTTAAGCAGTTGCATAAGACCTTTATCTTCAACGTCTGACTCACACATTTCACTGTCGAAAAGCTGGGACTTGCTTTGTGGAACGAGCTCATTAGGAGCCACAAACTCTATCATGTTTCACCTGAAGTAAAAAGCAACTAGCATCCAGTCTGACATCTCTACTAGAAAGCCATAGAATTGTGGGCATTTAGAATTGGAGCACGGAAACAACTCTGCTCTGCATACCAGCCTCAGAGGTGACATAAGGGAAAGGCAAAAATGTCTATGACACAACATTTAATACACTCTGAGGCTCTAGGATGGAGGCTATTAGTCAAAAGAGAAAAAAAACAAAGCATTTGCATTGCAGCACCCATCAAAGAAGGTCCCAATATCTTTAAGGGCTGCTAATTGCAATATTGAATTATCACCAGATACATGTTGATATATGTTGATGTTATCAACAAAACAACAAAATCACCCTCAGTGATTTTGATGAAAGCTGCACTTTCTGTAGTGGATTTACATCTACTTATACCTTGGAGATATTTTGTCCATAATTCTGTGAGGAGATAGATTTTTGAACTCCTTTTTTTGAAAACAAGATCTAAACCCATCAGTCATCTCAATGAGATTATGCTGGGTTTGCCAAACCTTCCCCACTTAATGTATTTTCCTGTTATTTTACTAGCTCTGCTTGTAAATACAGGATTATAAGAAAAATGAGAAAATCAAAAGATATGCAGCTTCTCCTAGAAGAGGTTAAAACCCTGTCAAAAATCCTCATCTGTGTTTGTGTGATAAAGGCTGCCACTGAGTACAAGCCACGAAGTCCAGAGAAAATGTGTTTGCTTTTAACACATCTCATGGGGTTTTGTCACTTTTGAATATAACATTCCTGGATATTTAGCTGCTGGCACTTGCACACTGCTGACTTCCTGGCAATGAAATATATTGCTGGGCATGTACAGGGGTGTTTGATGAAAACCAAGATAAACTTTACAGGATCACAGAGCAGTCCCTGCCTGACAGAGCAAAGCTGTCAGATCTGAGGATACACTGAGACAGGATGTTCTCAGAACTACAGAGCCACTCAGCTGTCAGACGATGCAAGCTGCCTGTCTTGTCTCTTCTTTGCATTCCCCCACACTGTGAATCACTGGAATTCTTCCAGATAGGATGCTCAAAATGAACTGCATTTTCCCCTTAATCCCCGGACTCCAATGGTTAACCTCTCAAATTCTCTTCCCATGCTTCCCAAGCTCCCACCACCTGGGATCCCCTGAGTGGTCTGGCAAATGATAGTGGGTAGAGGAACCTGCAGGGCCCCCAGGCACCCCTTTGTATCAGGGTGCTCTGTTTGTGTGGGAGTGAAAGAGCTCTAAATTCACCCTAAGTGCAAAAGTGAGCAGCGCAGGATGGAGAAGGAGGGTCAGCTGCTTTTGGTGTTGAAGAATGCTGAGACCAGCCAGACTCATCAATCCCAAAGTTAAACATCACAGGAGCAAAAGAGCTTTGCCTATGATCCTTGCTATGGGTAACATCAACCTCTACTTAATAATTATTTTGCTGGCTTCGACAGAATTTCTTTGATAATGCTGCAATAAATAGTGCACAGGGAGTTACACCTACCTATTCTGTGCAGTAAATAACTCTGATTAATTAAAATAAATAAGTTATTTTATTCATATAAATATATTTGGTTTACCATCCTTACTCCTGAAGGACAAAGTAGTACAAAGGCTTAATTACACCTATATAATCCTTTAGACATAAACCATTGACCAAGTCTGGGGGTAGAGTTGGAACCAGCTGAATCTTGTCTCTGAGAAAGGGTTTAGAAAGCATGAGGGTCCTTTCTGCTTCTCGTGACTCAGTGGGAGTGATAAACCTTGTCCAAATCTTCCATTCTGCCTGTGATGCCTTTGAACAGCTCAGAAATTGCTGCTCCCAGTCAACCTCTAGACAGTGATCCACAGCAGCCACCTCTCTATCTCCCCATGACACCAGGAATGCCAGCAAGAATCTGGGTTTGCTCTGCTCCTCATGGAACTCCTAGTTGATATTATATTAATAGTCTTTCTCACTGGGACACAGAATTTTTGCTGTGCTTATTCTGACTGTAATCCCACTATATCAGCCAAATTCTCACTATGTATTCAGTGTAACCTGACATTTCTACAGCATTTCTTTTATTGAAGAATGAAAATCTTCCTCACAAGTTAAGATTCTCTACTTTTTGACACAATGCAGTGTGCTCCAGTGAGGGGCTGTTAGATTTCCTTTCCCATATTTGATCAGGGAAGAAACAATTTGGATGTTTTCCTCTTCTAGTATGCCTCAAAAAAACACGGGACAGCCTGACCACATATCCACAGTCCAGGACTGAAAAGCAGCAGCCAAGAGGCAATCAGATTTAAGGAATTCAGAGATTCTGCTGGCTGAAGACAGTGAGCCATGGGCCAAAAGGAGCATTTATGCTCTGAAAAAGCCCTGGAATATCAGCATTCTGCTCATTGAGTGCTGACAGATGAAGGGCTGGAGTAACACTGAAACCATGGTTCAAAGAGCACAGGCAGCTGAACACATGAAGTGCAGATGACTGCATCCTCTCCAGCTTGTGACACTGAAGAAGCCAGATGGAAGAAATCTGAATGAAGAAATTGTTGGCATTCATGTTGTGGTAACTGACTGATTACATATACTTGAGTTGGTAGGAGCCTACTTTCCCTGCAATTCAGAATTCAGGCTCTTCATTCTGGATCTTGAGAAAAATGTAGGATTGCTTTTTTTTCTTTTCCAATAACTCACTAAATAAAACTCTCCAGAGTAATATAAATAAGAGTGAAAACCTAGAATGAAGGAGTATTGGGATATAAAGAGGAAAGAATGAAAAATATCTCTAGCCAGATTTACAATTGCTTATCTGAGTCTGAAAGAAAAAGAATAATCTTTTCTTCACAGCAGTAAAAGCTGGATATTTTAGCTTGTTTTTACTGGAAATTGTCCTGGATAGCTCAGAAAAAAAGCCCCCACATCATTTAGAAAGTGAAACTCATATAGCAACCCACCCCTGTCTCTCCCTTTGAAAGAGGTCATCAGCTTCTAGTTTTTATGTAATTTCCTTAAAAAAAAAAAAAAGAAAAAAAAGAGAAAAAGAAAAAAAAAAAGAAAGTTTTTTCTGCACACAAAGATTGATTCATTAGATGTTTTTTGTCTCTGGGCATTGAGCAGCCTTTAGCTGAATAGAGTTGGAGTTCATGCAACTTAATTGGAAGAGTATCATTTCCAACATCTCCCTAGGATATCTACTATGAATGGTGAGACACGAGAAAAAGAAATTGCTGATGTTCAATGTTTTATGCTGTGGAAAGGATTCATGGTTTTGCTCAGCAGCTTGAGTGCTTTACAAGTAGGAAAGGGTCTTCCTGTCAAGAATGAACACTTCTTTCACCCTCATCATGTGAGTGGATGTGGAAGAAACTAAAATACTGCGAGTTTTCTACTCACATCATCACAGTCACCTCGAGACACCAAAAGTTTGAGAAATGTCACCCCTTTAGAATTTGCTGCACAGTCATCAGCAATTTCCTTAATTTCTTATTAAAGGCAGTTATCACAGTTACAATTTTCCCACACTTCTAAACAAAAACAATAGTGAATTGTCATCTAGGGAACTCCAAATGGAAGAAACATCAACAATTTCGGCAGCACTCCCAACTAAACCATCAAAAGTTTTAGCAACATGGCACCACTCCTTAAAACAAGAAACTTTCTTCAAATGCCTGCTGCTGTGACTCTCCATTTTACCAGAAAAACTACATAATGATTAAAAAAAGCCTTGGAAAGTGCTGAATCCACTTCTGCATAATAACAGAGGGAATGATAGTTAGAAAAAAAATTGGAATTCTAGAAATGTTTTTGTTCTTTCATATTTTTTTTTCAATGCAAGCTATAGCATCTGGTTGATCTTATGACTTCAATACTCCTTTTAAAAAGATTTTGAAATTCACCATATAAGCTGGCCAAACTCCCTGCTGCCTTCTGGCTAAGAGACCCTTGCTTGAAGATGGAAACTGAAAGATCCTTCCCATAGGATGTTTGGTTACCCTAAATCCCCTAATTTCATCTGTGGCTGTTCTCCCATCTGCAATATGTTTGGATATGTGAGGACACAATCTTCCACACTTCCTCCACATGAAAAGGAATGATACTCTGAAATATAAATATGAATATGATGTGTCCTTACTACTGCTGCTGAACATCTCACATTTACAGATAAATTGAACAGGAAAGTGATTCTCTCCTGAGTTTAACTATTGATTTGTGCTGCTACCCCTTTCCCTTAAAAAAACCCGAAGCTGTGCTGGACTGCAGAACCTGTCCTTGGAGGGTAGAATTTATTCATATGACGCAGCACTTAACTCCCTCAGGATAATCCCACTGAAGCCAATTGGTTTACTGGAGTTATACACCCGTATTTGCACAACAAAGGGGGAGCAAAGACACTGTGCCACTTACAAATGAGGTCTCCCACTGCCGCGGGCAAGTTAACTGATCAGGAAATGCAAATTTGTTGAGTGTAACTTCCAGGAGGGAAAGGAGTAGCTAAGTAGCATTAGCTACTTAGTGAATAATTAGCTAAGGCAACTCAGACGTTCCGCCCGGGGCTGTGGGTGAGGGATCTGTTACAGTGCGTGTTACCTTCCTCCAGCTCTGCGCTCAGGAGCGTCAACACCGCACGCCCGGGTTCTGCTCAGATCTTTCGGCCAGGGTTAGACAGTGACACCCTGGCTCGTCAGATGTCTTATCCAGGGATGTTAAGGCAGCAATAAACCCTGCCAGCATTTCTGATTGCTGGATAACATGTGCAAATAAGAAAAGCAAATCATTCTGTAATCCTCCCTGCCTCAGAAGGGGAAAAGACTCAAGATTAACCTTAATTTATGCTGTGGTTTAGTCCAATATGATGATTCCTCTCCGACTTTGACCTTAAAAAGTAAGGTAAGGAGAGGCCACAGGGAGAGAGGTACTTCCTTCTCTCATCAGCGTCCTGCAGCTCTTTCAGCTGACGTACTTCTTGTATGTAATGCTATTTAGATTACCCAGGGTGGCTCTATCAGCTGCCTCTGTCACCACCTCACATGCAGATGCTGACGTGACAGAGCTCAGCAACCCTGCAACACACAGAGACACCGGCCTGCTCTGATCAAAGGCCCAGGAAGAAGCAGGTAACAACCCTGCTCCCCCAAATTTTTCTGATATTAAATTGGCTGAATTCTGTGGTATTCAAGATTTTGGAAGGACGTAGATCAGATGTAACAGGCTGTTCCTCAATTTCTAAGATTTTACCCTTTCCTGCACTTTGCAATCATCTAATTTATCTACTGTACCTTCAAGTAATTTGGGTTTTATTCATCACAGCTCAACCTTAATTCTGCAACAGTTTTCTCTGTCATTACTTGGTTTTTGGCATATATCAGTTATGACACAGGACATTCCTTTTCCTTCAGGAAGGCTTTGAAATCGTATTTGTGAAAACATAATCTGGTTTAGGATGCTGGGCTTGTTATGCATATTTTTACACAAAGATTCACACACAATTGTTCAAGAATAAGAATCCACCTGGTGCTTTTCTCAGGATGAGAAGGTAAACAGTACAAAAAGGGGTGACATAATTTTGTATACCAATTTTGTCTCATTATTCTTTAAAATTCTCACAAAAGAACCATTCTTCAACTGATTTTGCAGTGAGAATAAAACATCTTTCCCTCTCTGTTCTTTCAGCTTTACCCAGTACTTTGGGCTTTCTGCACCTTGGTGCTTATTTCTGTATCATACACTGGAGGCTGAGGCATCTTGGGACACAGGGAAATTGTGCTTTTCTTTCTTCTTTTTCCAGATGTCTTAGCTGTGCAGCCTGGAAAAAGCATATTCCATTTGCATAGTTCTCTCTTCTCACTCACAAAGTGCACACTTTCATATTTAGCAGAGAGATTTGTTTCCTAAACCTCATTAAGCAGGGAATATTATACTAATCCAATTCAGCAATTTATAATTTTATCAGAACTGTCCTTTAGAAAGAGCTTTCAGAAATTGCTCTGCAACTCATCTGGAAAATGTGCACAGATAGAAGGATTTATTTTCCAAACAGAGAGTCTTAATCTCTCATTAAAAAAAAACACCAACCAAATCACAAAAACAATACAGGACAATAGTTGGTGTTGCTAAAATTAATATGTCTATTTTCTAGGCTATAGAAAAAAACCCAGCATCTTACAAGAAATGACCTTTACATTAAATCTCTTTGGGGGCTTGCATTGCTGTCAGTATTTAATGTACCTGACTAATGTGGAAAGAGGACACTGGAATCAGCAGTGTGTGGGTGTCACACTGATAAACACACATGGGTACACATTTTCTGCTCACCCAGCTCACAAAATTTCACCATTTCTTTGTTGGCTGGATTTTTATAGCACAGACTGCCATGGTACCCAGGGGACATGGAAGTGACGGAAGCACATCATCCTGAGGTCTCAACCCACCCTGTCTGTGCTTTATTTTCCTCAGTATGAAATAAAACAGCACAAGATTTAATAAACTGGTTCAGATTTTATTATTTTGCATGGGTCTGACTTTGATGAAGATGTTAAAGTACCAATACGCTGATTAATGATGACAAAACAGTAACAAATAACAGTGGATCCAGCTTGAGCAAACACCAGCAGGAAGAATGCTGAGGTCGTAAGAATTAAAAGATGATTAAAAATGCATTGGGCTATGCCTTAGTCATGGACTGAAAATGTCATTAAAAAAAATCATCAGACCCTCTATAAATAACTCCAGGATTATTTCTCAGGGAAATTGTCAGGTGTTTCAACACGGCTCAATTATTTTCCTTCCTCAGCAGAGCAAAGACTGAAATATTTACTAGATTATTTAAATGTTATTTTATAGACCACTGTCTATAGAAAAAGCTATGTTTTCAGCATATACAGCTCAGGGAATAGCAAGAAAATTTTAATCTGATGAAAAGTGAACTATTTTCAAAACAACAAAACAATGAGCAAAAAAGTGCACAAGGCCAGGTTCTAAAATGAAGTAAAATTCTGATCAAAATGGGGGATAACCACTGCTTTTATCTTTATACAACCAAACCCAGAATTCAGCAGAGGGTATTTGATTCTGCCATCAAAACACGACTTGATTATTTGTATTACAGCACTAAAATAAATTACTTTGGGCTGTAGCCTCCCCTTGAAACCGAAGGTATACACAGTTCATTTGCACTGTCTTCTGCCTACTCAGCACAGCCACATCCATCAGCCTGATCATGTGCTCTGCGGGCTGAGCCACGTCCTTAATTGCCAAGGAGAAACAGACACAACCAACCACACGGGCAGCATTCCTCTGGCTGTCCATAAACCGCCCGGTGGGTGTGGATGGAGGTGTTGGAGCCGCAGGGAAACATCCCTGCCTTTGGATCAGCCGTTCTGAGGGGCCAGGCCCTGCGCTGGGGCAGCATCCTCAAGGGGACAGGGCAGCTGTGCCCAGCCTGCCCTGCCGCAAGCAGAGATCCCTGGAGCGCTTTGTGGGAAGGGAACTTAGAGCCCAGGCTGTTGCCCCCCCTGCCATGGGCAGGGACACCTTCCACTGTCCCGGCTGCTCCAAACCCCGGCCGACCTGGCCTTGGACACTTACAGGGATGGGGCAGCCACAGCTTCTCTGGGCACCCTGTGCCAGGGCCCCACTACCCTCACAGCGAGGAATTTCCCCGCAAAAACCGATCTCAGTGTGAGCCATCCCCCCTGCCCTATCCCGATACGAGCCCCAGAGCCCTCTGCAACGCAGCTCGGGCGACTCTGCGGGGGGACGGACGGCACCGGCTGCCGAACCTCGGCGGTGGGGCAGCCGCGGTGCCGATCCCCGCTCCCCGCTCCCCCTCCCGCTCCTGATCCCGCCCCCCCACCCG
>VXBB01014874.1:23665-35387 GCA_013399915.1 Illadopsis cleaveri
CCATCCGGTATCAGGCATTTGATGTCCCAGCTCAGGCATGAAGTGGTTCTGTCTTTTGTAGCCAAACAAGTGCCGTTCTGTTTGCAGACCCTTGGCTTGTTGTGAACAGGAGCCTAAACCTTTGGCTTTTCACTTGTGAAAGCTGAGGCCTCCATGTTTGAGCTGGGGGGGCTCTGTGTTGCCTGTCAGTGACTGTGTTTGTTCTCCTCAGACGTTCATTGCCCGTTTCCGCCGCATCATGGACTCCTCTCAGAACGCCTACAACGAGGACACGTCCGCGCTGGTGGCTCGGCTGGACGAGCTGGAACGGGCTCTCTTTCAAGTGGGACAGAAAGGGCTGAATGACTTCCAGTGCTGGGAAAAGGGACAGGCTTCTCAAATCACAGCTTCCAGCCTGGTGCAGAACTACGGGAAAAGAAAGCTCACAGAAGTGGATGGTTAAAAGCCTGAAGAACGTGAAGTTACAGTGCGGGACACAGATTTACAGCCTGTCGTAGAAGAGGAAAATTAATCAATTTAGGGAAGGACAGGCTCCCTGTCCATTAATGGGAATTCTTCTCTGTAACAGCTTTGCATAAGACTAGTGAAAATTTTAAAGGCAGAGGGCAAGGGTATAAAAACTAGATCACACCACTGAACAGCCTTACAGCTTATTTGTAGCATTCCTGAGGAGTTGCAGCTAAGTTGTTTGCTAGGTGGCTGAAAGGCTGTGACAGGATTTTCTAAAAGGGTTATAAATACTAATTATTGCTTCAAATTAATATTTACAATACCAGATCTGGAAAGAAGTGTAATTAATATATTTCATCTTGTCCTTCCCAACCTCCTGGAAACAGCTGTTGATTCTATGAACAGCTGTTTCCAGGTTCCCTGTTCTTTAGAGTGTCCCAGTGATGTGGAAAAAATGTGATACAGCATTAATTTTTTTTCCTTTCTTATACACTGAGGTGGAACAGGTGCTCTTTGTGAGGCAGGAATGTTTTTCTTTGCTGACTCCTGTACACAGTGCTAGTGCCCTGGAGAGAAATACCTCAAACCCACACAGCAAGTGGCTGCACAGGTCTGGTACTGCTTTGTCCTCTCTCCCTTTCTGGCCCT
This sequence comes from Illadopsis cleaveri, assembly GCA_013399915.1. Classification (NCBI taxonomy): domain Eukaryota; kingdom Metazoa; phylum Chordata; class Aves; order Passeriformes; family Timaliidae; genus Illadopsis; species Illadopsis cleaveri. The sequence goes on from VXBB01014874.1 coordinate 24,764, forward strand.
TATGACCTTGGTGCTGTTTAGTAAAGAACGTTCTTGTTTGATGCCTGTGGCCTTTGTGCTAGATGTGTCCCTTTGATGGGTGTTCTACAGAGGAGGAAACAAGGCAGCAAAGAATAAAGTCTGGACCAGATCAAAAGCAGAAACTTTAAAGGAAACTCTGCCCCATTATCAACCTTTGAGATATTTGTTTCTCCATGAGAAATTCTTCTGATTTCTAAATTTGGTTAGTAGAAGGGACAGAGCAAATGAACTGAGTTGCCTTCCTTCTGATCCATCCAAATGAATCTAGGAAAATGATCCTAGTAAATGTCATCCTTGCCAGTAGGAGTGACTGGATTTGGGATTTGCTAAACAGCACAGTGGCTATCATCCCATGTGAATGCCTTTAGACTCAGATCATCTCAAGTCCCATTGGACTGGAGAAAGAAGACATGTTTATCTCTGTAGGACTTAGTTCCTGCAGTCATCAGGGTGGTTGTCCTTTGGGAGCAGTATTGGACATCTCACAGGTGCTTCTGTGCCTCTGTAGAAGGGGCACCTTGAGAACCTAATTAGAGGAGCTGGATCCTGGTGCTGCTGAGCACTTCCACTTCTGTGGGAATCCCTGGGAGGTGACAGCAAGATCCAAGTCTCAGAGGAGCTCTTACTGGGCTTGCAGATGTACTTGGATATAGGATGCTTCAAACAAGACCTCGAGCACAAAGGACCATTCCTTGGCCAGAGATGTTCAAGCTCAGCCTGTGGAGGTGGTGACAGGGGACAGTGTTGTGCCTTCACAATTATCTTGGTGCCTCCCCCTCAGCTGCACAGGGCCAGCTGTCCTGCCACAGGAGATCAGTTGGAAGCTTGCCTGACAAAGTATTTTAAGTATGTGCAGAATGAAATGCTGCTGCACTTAATGACTTAATGGCACATAATGGCTTATGCATTTGTCAGTTGTCCATTTCTGGATTTTTATCCTGAATAAATGTTTTGTAAGGGAATGCTCATAATGTGAAAAGTCTGTTAATTGTGCCACAGCAGAAAAATCAAATGGGAAAGTCCAGGTCCCTACAAAAGTGTGGCCATGATAGATAATCCCTCTGCTCTTACAGATAATGTGGTCAGGAGCTAACTCGTGCAGTTGTACCAGTGTAGAAATAGTTCCTGTCTGACTTAGCCCAGGTGGGGACTGGCAGCTTGACAGGTTGTGGCAGAGACCCTGCCAGCCAATCAATGAGCTATTGCTTTAATGAATTGCATTTTTAGGAACATAAGATGGGTAGAGATGACTCCGTGTTACCTCAGCTTGGTTGTAGTGGTGGTGGGAGGTGGGAATTGGCTGCCTCTATCCAGATCCTGCTGCTCCAGGCACTGTGGCAAACACTTCATGTACTGTGGCAGAGCTGTGATCAGTGCTGCAAGGGGAGTAAGTTGAAGTCCATCTGTGACAAGAAGCATCATTCAACTGGAAATATTATTTTACTGAGATGTTGGCTTTGGGATGTAGCTAGTTTATAACCAAAATCACGAGTTCCATCAATTTCTGGACTGGTTTTGGTGACTATCCAAGCTAATTTTCTTGCATTTGTAAGAACATTTTTCTTCTCTACTGCTGGATGCAAAATCCAAGCAGAAGGTTGCTCACTTGCCAACATTTTGTGCAACAGCCTTCAGAATAGGGAGAAAAAAAATCTCTGAAGTAGTCTTCGATGTCACTGGCTTTTTGTAAGAAGGCAATGCCACTTCTTGTAACTGTGAGTTTAAGACTCTTAAAAAATCTGATCCAGTAATTTTAAGTTACAGTGTTGGGTTAGTAAATCTTGGTTAGTTTTTTTTTTTCTGTCCAGAAGTACGAGAGTGCCCTTTACTTTTTGTGAACACAGCAATCCTTTTCCATGGTACTGCAGCAAGCTTTAAGTTTGAGGAGTTTGAACTTGTGTGTTTTCAGAATGGTACAATAAATCTTCATTACAGAACTACCCGGGAAAGGTCTGAAAAGGACTTTTTAAGTTTTATTTCTCCCCATGTCCTCCAGTTTTTAAACTGAAGGACTGCTGATGTTTATGACAAAGCAGCCCATAGACACATTTTACAGTATTGCCACAAATGTTTTCATTGCAATCAAGTGAAAAAATAGGCAAAAATTTGAGCAGCAACCAGGAGGAGCAGCAACAAGAAATGTTCTGGGAACTGACATAACACCACGTATTATTTTTATGAGAGACACAGTGGCACCTGGCTGAGTTAGGAGCACAAGCTGTTCTCATCTTCAACTGGTGATTTTCTACCGATTTTTGGGTAACCAGCTGCAACAAAAGCTTCATTCACTATTTTAATTGAAATCTCGGTTTGGTATGTTGTGCTACCTTGTCCTAGATTAGAGCATACTCAAAGACTGGATGTCATGGTTGGCAAAGAAAACGAAGGATTACTGACTGCTGCAGAAGGAGGAAAGTGGTGAGAAAACTGCGGAACACAAAACCCTTCTGCCAGGGAGAAATTTGCCATCCCGTGGGTCCTGACCATAGTGGTGAAAAAGAACTCAGAGGGGGCTTGAGACCAGGAATGAAAACAAGAAGGAAGAGGAGACAGTGAGCTTCCACCTCCCCTGGGCACACTGAGTCTGTTTGATGGGCTTTGTTTTCCAATGCAAATTGCTCTAGGGAGCCTCTTCCCTGAGGGCCGGCCAGGCTTGCTGGGAGCCCCCAGAGCTGACTCCTTGCTCTGCCCTGGGGAGCAGCACAGCACCAAGAGCACTGCACTGTTGCCAGAACACTCCTCAGCTGCTGTGGAAAATTACAAGGGGCACAGCCCCAAAAAGCCAAGGCATTTGTTCTGGTTTTCCAAACACTTCATTAATGTCATTGACAATACCAGCAGGTTCCTCAGATTAGCACGCTTCTATTTTTGAAGAGTTATTCCTCGTGGCAGGCTGCCAGGCAGTGCCAGCGGCCTCAGTATCCTTTCTGTCTGGATTGGCAGGACACACTGGTCCATTGCCTTTCCTCAGCCTTTGTGAGGGTTTACAGCTGCAGCTCTTTGCAGTGCTCCCCCACACCTTGGGGAAAATGCACCTTCTTTGGGATTCCCAGCTTGACCTGTGCAAGGCAGAAATCTCTTGTTGGAAAAAAAAGACTTTTCTGCTGCTGGGTCGAGGCAAGGCATAGGCAGCAGCTGGGCTGAGCAGGGTTTGGGGTGGGAGGAGCACAGAGGGACACAGAATAAGGAATCCCAGTTTGCCTGCAGGTGAGCTTGAGAAACTGCAAACCTAAAGACGGTCCCAGACTTACCCTTGGATTTCTGTGTCTAGAAATGGGCAGTGGTAAGGAGATGTCTCCTGAGGGTCGTGATGATGCTGCTCTATTTCAGTTGTGATGCTGTGATACAAAAAAAAAGGTGGCAGAAATCAAAGAGGTTGAAAACTGGACTTTCAGCTTGTGTGGCTTGTAGGACAGGGCTTGTCCCTAATTGTCCTGTTGGTCCCTCGAGCGCCCTGGATTCTCCTCAGGGAGAGCAGAGGAGGATTGTGACAAACCCTTACAAACCTTTGCTGAACATAAAAGACAATTTCCCCCCTGACTTCAGACCAAGAAGCTGCCAAATGCTTAGGATATAGTGTGGCTTTTTTTTTCTCAGGCATTAGAGCAAAAGTGGAGTGAGGAGGTGGCTGTGGGACTTGGCAGCGATGCACATGGTAGGAAGCAGGGAAGCAGATGCAGTAATCAAAGTGCAATCAAAGCAGCCCTCGCATGTGCCTGTTCCTCTTGCTGTGGGACCATCCTGGGCAGGGTGGGTGTATCTTTGCAGACAGGCTCCCATCACAGCAAGGATTTAAGATGAGTTTCTTACCTTCATGTCACAAATACAAGACTTGCAGGGTTTTGGCTGTTTAGTTGACATCCTGCAGCCCCTTTCTTAAGTGCTCTTTGTGTCCATGGGTGGCTGAATGGCTGTTTCTCTGCTGGGGTGAAGGAACAAGCCATGCACAGGCCCTGGGCAGCTCCAACAAACCAACTGTGGGAGTCACACCCTTTGCAAAGGCTTCCAGAGAAAAGTCCTCCCTCTCCTCAGCTGTGCTGGTGGAGACCCAAGGAGTGCTGATGGAATGGAGCCAAGCCTCTTGGGCAGGGCTGTATTCTGCTCTACTGCCCCTGTTCGTTTGGGGTTACTCCAAGTTTGCACCAGTAGTTGCAAACTTTGCAAACATTGCAGTAGTGGTGGATTTACTAATCTCTGCCTGGAGGCTGAGCTGTTATTTTTCCTTTCAGTTTGGGCTCTCAGGTGCACAAAGGCAGCTCTGGCTGCCCGGCTGAGTCTGTCCCTGCTGATGCAGGCAGAATGGGGTGAACACATCACGACCTCCCTGGCTGGCCAGGCTCTGTTCACCCAGCACTGCTCTGGATTCACACAGCATCCTCCAAGTGAGCCCTCCCCGGGCGTGCAGCGACATTTGGCTGAGTGGTCCCACCCTCATCTCTGGAGCTCCGCTGTGTCCTGGCTGCACCCAGCACCCTGGGGCTTCAGCTGAGTCAACAGGGCAGGAAAAGGGCTTGAAGAAAAGAATATCACTGCAAATCAGACCTTGGGAACAGCATTTGGTTTATGGCAGAGACCAATTTAATCTCCTTAGCAATCGCCTCAATTGTAGAATCAGCAGGATGCTAATTAATTGAGAGGCACTCACTGACAGCCATTGAGATCCCTCCTGGCTTTAAGTGGAAGCCTTTTGGGTTTGGCATTTGTGCTGACTGCTCTCCTAGCAAGAGGGTCTGCCTTGGGGCTAAAGCCCAGTGTGGGGTGTCTGACACCAGTCACCCCGTGGCTGCCTGTCCCTCTCTGCTGGCCGTGCCTGGGGCTGGGGTGTCCACACACCCCTGAGATGATCCCACGGCTGTCAGGAAGCTCTGCCCTGGCCTCCCACTCCTGGCTCTTGGCCCAGGGAGCCAGCAGAGAGGGGTGGCTGCAATCCATGAAATGCCTCACCTTGCCTCCCTCTGGCCCTTCCAGCCTGGAGCCAGCCCCTCACCTCCACCCTGAAAGCCCACAAGCTGATTAAGTGCACCATGTTAATTGGCTGTGACAGCTCATTTTGTTATCTTGCACTTAGTTATTGATGGGGTGCGTGTGACTGGTTTTGCAGTGAAAGTCAGTGCCAGGATGGCCAGAGCCCCTGGTTTGGTGCAGCCCAGCACGTGGGATGGGGCTCCAGGAGCCCTGCCAGGATCAGCAGCATGGTCACACAGCCAGCAGCCACGTCAGGGGGCATTTTACCCCCAGGATGGGCAACACCCTGACTCAGGAGCACATGGAGACTCCAAGAGAAGTGGGTTTGGGTGGGTATCTGGCACCCACCGGTGCAAACCACTCTTTCCAGGGCTGGGTGATTGGATTTAAAGCCCCTGAGGTGGGAAGATGCAGAGGCCAGGGCAGCACCTGGTATCCAGCTCTCCCCAAACCGGTTTGGGGACTCATCTTGGTCTTGTCTTAGGCTTCTACAAGGGACAGGGCTATAAAGGGAAGGAGAGGACGAGTGTGCAGGGAGCTGGAGAGCTGAGAAAGGGAGGTTTGTGCTTGTCCAGTGAGCCAAGAGCTGTGGAAGGAAGAAATGAAGACCTGTCTCAGGAAGTGAGAGAGGCTGGTGTTTCCAAGAGTCAACATGCTGTCCTGGGACAGCAGTGACACATCTTTGACCAGCCCTCTGCCTCTCTCCCAGCATCTGCTGGGTCCATGGCCCAAATGCAGCCTAACAAGAGAGTGCATTAGTGAGAAGTGGGATGAAATTGTTAGGATTGATGGATCAGAGCTAGAGGTATTGATTAGCTGAGGGCCAAAGAGAAGGTCAGGGACAGAGCTGGTGGGGTGCAAGGCAAGGGGAGCTGGGTGTTGGGCTGCTTCTGTGAGGACTTTCTTGACCATCAAGAAGGAGGGACTGCAGGTGGCTGCAGCTGGTGGGGACTGGGGAACTGTGGGAACACTGAGAACAGAAGTTGAGTGTTCCCAATCCATCACCCTCCCCCTAAAGCATCACAGCAGCTTGCAGCTAGAGAGGTCAGCCCTTGGAAATGGCATTATTCCATCCTCCAAGGGAAGGTAAGAGTGGGCAACATTGCTGCCTTGTGACAGGTGCTGTGCAGTTGAAAATGCTGATTAATGCTGCCTTTGAGAATGTGCCAGTCTCTGGCCTCCGAGGAGAGAGCCCCTGCTGTCTCTGCTCTGTCTCACGCCTATCAACCTACTAAACACACACATGCCATCACTGAGCACCAGGCTTGGCTCTGCTAACAGGTATTTATTTATTTAAAACTTGGCTTGGCTCCGAAGAGGCCGTGGCAGAAGCAGCACAGTGGGCAGAGCTACTGCTGGCTCCTGTGGCTGGGAGGAGGCAGGAAGGGACGGAGGGGTCTGCTCCAGAGACATGGGCAGAGAATTCTCCCTCCAGAAGAGGTGTCTCCTGGTAGTGGGTGGCTCTCCAGGCCCACAAAGTGAATGCCTAAAATGAGGTCAGAGTTGAGCAGTTTCATTGCAAGGAGAAGGAGTTGAAGGCAGAGCTCTGCTGCACAGGTGCTGCAGGCACAGAGCTACAGGGCCTGGCACCTTCCTCTGGAAATCAACTTTACTCTGACCTGCTGGGCCAATCAGTGCAGCTGATGGACCCAGACCTTCAATTCCAGCAGAGGTGCCTGTGCAGAGGCAGCTTTGGAAATGGCTGAGGGCGAAGTCCCCAGGGCTGCCTTGTTCCTGGCCCCAGTGCAGCTGAGCCATGGGAATTTTTCTTGGCTGGTTGCTGGTCTTTTTTTTTTTTTTTTTTTTCCCTGGTTTTTNAATTTTTTTTGGGTGGTTTTTGGTTTTTTTTTTTTTTTTTTTTTTTTTTTCCCTGGCTTTTGGACAAAATCATCCCATTGCCCTGAGACAGAGGGGCTGTGAGCACTGTGAGGAACAGGGGTCAGAGGAGCAGCTGTCCTGCAGAACTGGTAGGCAGCTTGAGCAGCAAAACGGGGGTGGGGAGGGGACTCAGGGTCTGAATGAACAGAGAAACTTGAATGGGCCCCAGCCCTATTAGAGGGACATAGGAGAACATCTCATTAGAGCAGAGCTCACAGCCAGGATGGAAAATTACTGGTAGCCCTGTGTTTGGAGGGCAGGAGGCAGCCGGGGGGGACGGGCAGCTCGCCAGCCCCAGCGCATGCTTTGTGGGGCACGCAGGGCACAGCACGGCTCTGCCCTGTGCTAGGTCACAGAGCCTCTGCTCCCCTCCTGGCCCTGTGGGCTGTGTTGCAGGGAGAGGATGCTGAGCTCCCTGCAGGATTTTACCTTCCCATTCAGCTTCAGTGGAATGCGTGGTGTCAGGATGTGGAGCAGCAGGGTTGGCTCCTGCCTGTCCCTGTCCCTGTCCCTGCCCACAGCTCCAGCCCTGAGCTCATGCACATGCAGTGCCACAGTGCAGCCTCACCTTGTTCTACATGAAGCTCAGCAGTTCTGGGGGCACTGACCCATCCTGGCATCAATCTGGGACCTCTGGGCAGGGTTTGAGGTGTCTCTTTTGAGACACCCAAGATCTAATTGCCCTGCTGTCATTCTGGCTCTGATATTTTGGAGCCAGCAAGGTGTGGGCCTTTTGCTGCCCTGTGGATGTAAGGCTGGGGCAGATTGTGCCTGCCCTAGGGGTGGGATGTCCAGCCAAGGTGGGATACAGGATGGGGCCCATCTCCAACAGCTGGTACTCCAGCGCTGCTGCCTCAAGCCCGAGACACCCCTCACTCTGGTCAAGGCTCCAGCATGTGATTCCATGGCCATGGAGCAGCTTTACCTGGGAGACACCTCTCCCTCAGCACCAGCACATCCCCACAGCCACCAAAGTCACACTCTCACTGCTTTGTGTCCACTGCTGGATTCTGGGAAATGGCTGCTGAGCATTTTTGAAAATAGCTCTTTGAGATATGTCTCACCAACTTCTAATTCTCGTTTCTCCCTCTTTTGAATAGCTTGACTGAAACCACCCATCCAAGGTCCAGGGCTGAGCAAAGCAGAACCAGCAGCCACTGGCTCCAAACAATGTTTTTGTTGGGGTGCTGCCTGTATGAATCCAACTTAACTTACAAATCAAACCTTATAAAAAAATGCACCCCCACATGTTTTTATTTAAGGGCAAGAATAAAACCATCACATTCACGCACAAATGAGGCTAAATTTAGCTGTGACTCCTCTGCACATCATCACTGGCCTGCCTGTGCCTCGGGGTGGTTCCCAATCCCCATGAAGCCCTTCGATACAGGCACATCGATTGCTCTGCTCCCCTGCACAGCCAGCGTGGGCAGCCAGCACATCTGCCCCAGGCTGCTTCCCCTCCTGCCCCCAAATCAGCCCTGTGTGCAGCACAGGGTGCAGCCTGGAGCTGTCGGACTGTGTCAAACCCTGCCCTGCCTTGGGGCTTGGATTCAGGCCTCTGCTTCCCATGGCAGTCACCTCTATGTCCCTCTCTGCTGATGGCAGCTGTGTGCTCTGTCCACTACCAGCTGCCCACCACAGGATGGGTCCTTGTGGCACTGCCAGTACTGGGTGCCACTATGGGAAGGGTGGCCAAGGAATACAGAGCTACCTGCAACAGGGTTAGGGGTCCCAGCTCGCCTCTGCGAGGTCGAGATGGCCCCATTGCAACAGGAACAGGGTTATGCTGGAGCATTTTTGTTGGAATTTTATGGTCTCTGCCTTTTTCATGAAATCTTTCCAGGTTCCTTCCAGTCCCAGGGCCTCTAGTCCTGCCAACTCCCTCTAGCCAGCAATGGCATCCATGGGTTCAGCAGTTCTGGCCCCCTCTGCCTCTCTACTTGAAGGTGTGACTGCTGAGGAGAAGATAAATCCCAAGCATGAAAAATAATTTATTCCCATAGAAACCCCTGGCAACTGAAGGAGGAGGGGGAGGGGGGTTAAATGTGTGCAATGTCAGGAAGATGAGAACCAACACTATCTCATTCCTGACGAGTTCAGAGAAAATCCCTTGGCTGCTGGACCCACAGAAGGGGGGGAAAAGCAGTGCTGAAAGCAGGGAAGGTCTGATCCCATTGAAGTGCTAGGTGAGGGGCTGGCTCCTAGTTGAGGGATTTAAAAGTCGCTGAGCTCCCTGACATCATGGGCTTTTCCTCTCTTCGAGGTGAAAAGGCAAATGCAGCCTGGATGCAGAACTCGTGGTGACTCAGCTGGAGAGGTTGAAATCAGCTGAAATCTGGTTGCCATCCAAAAAGCCTGGGACAAGCTGTTAAAATGGATGTACCGGGGATGAATGTCAGTATCAGCAGACATTTCTCCAGCCCCTCAGCAGCTGTTTGTAGGATGAGCTGCCTGTGGCTGCTCTCAAGGCACCCCATGGCCCAGCAGGCAAAGGTGCCCTGAAGCAGAGGGGTCTGTTGGCCACTGTGGCTGGCTGAGGGGTGATAGGACTGAGCTCTGAGATACCTGATTCAACGTAGGTGCTGAGGAGCCAAGCCCATTGAGAGGAGGTGATGGGGTCCTCAGGAGTTCCCCATGGGGATGTTTTGATAAGGGCCAGTTTGGGATGGTATGTCCTGTGCAGTTGCCTCAGGCAGCATGGGAGTGGAGGCTGTTACATCCCTAGCTGTGGGAAAAAAATCAGTTAAACTGATACCAAACAAGTACAGAGGAAGGAACAGTGGCAGGATGGGCTTGTCCAGCTTGGAGAAAAGGAGGATTCAACCCTTGATCTGGGGCAGGCCAGGGCCCTCTGTCCTCAATGTCCCAATTGTCCCAATTCAGGAGAATTCAAGTGGTTCACAACCTCCTGCTCTGCCCCAAACAGCTGCCACCATACACCTCCAACATCAATGTGTGGGGTCATCATGACCCCAGTCACAGCCTCCACTCCTGGGTGATCCTCCTTGACTGTCAGCATCTGCATTCCCTGGCAGCCCCAGACCATTATGGCCCTGCTGTGGGGACCCTCATTGCACAGGTTCTTCATATCCTGGAACTACCTGGCAACCTCGATTGGGACCATCTTATGCTCAGGGGAACCTGCATTCCCATGCCCCAGAGGACCCTCATGTCCCCTGTCATCCGTGTTTTTGTTCCTGGATTCTCCCAAGCCCTTTGTCCTTCATGGCCCCGCTCTCCAGGATTCCCTACATCCCTTGACCACCTTGGCTGTGTTCCAGGTATCATTGTTGTGCATCGGTCCCCTCTTGTCCCAGATCCTCCCCAAGCACCTTGATTATCACCTTTCCCTCCTCTCAGGGAGACCCAGACCCCTTGTGCAAGGTCCAACCCCGAGGTTCCCACTGTTCCCTGCTTCTGCAACTCCACGACCACAGGGACCTGTTGGACCTACTGGCCATCACGGTCCCACTGTGAGACCTAAATGGTTTCCCTACTGGGTGATGTGTGCCCTCGGCAGCCTCCATCCCCCGTGCAACCCCCCGCAGCCCCCAGCGCTCCATGCTCCGCGTAACCCCCGCAGTCTCCATCTCCCGTTCGCTCCCGCCTCCCTCGGCACCGTTGTTCTCCTGGTGCCCCCGTTCCCGATCCCGGCCCCGTCCCTCCCCTCCGGCCCCGGCGAGGGGAGGAGGATCTGGCCGGCGGGACCGTGCCCAGCCCAGCCCCTGCGCCGCCCCGCGCACCTCGCACCGGCACC
>VXBB01014874.1:45965-94191 GCA_013399915.1 Illadopsis cleaveri
TTCTCCATCCTACGTGCCTATCCAAAGTCAAGCCTTCCCTCCCCTTCCCTTCCCTTCCCTTCCCGAGCATTTGTATGTGATTTGTCCTGCTTTCTACCCCCTCTGGGATGCCCAGAGCTTTTCTTTTTCCTGGGATAGCTGCCCCTCTTTCCTGTGTCTTCCTGTGGGACCCAGCCATCTGGGGGAGCAGCAGTGAATGGTGTGATGGCAGGGCAGGAGAGGATGAAAGGATGTCTTAGGGCAGGTGGGCATCACCCCATCTCTCCTCTCCCCCAGGAACACGACATTGAGACGCCCTATGGGCTGCTGCACGTGGTCATCCGGGGCTCTCCCAAGGGGAACCGCCCGGCCATCCTGACCTACCACGATGTGGGCCTCAACCGTGAGTGCTGCTCCCGGGCTGGGGCTGCAGGGCAGGCAGGGGTCAGCCCGAGGTTCCATGGAGTGCCAGGACAGCACCCCTGGCTCAGCTCCTTTTCCTCCACCCATGGCTGCACAGGGGTCCCCCCAGGCATCTGAAAGCACCAGGAGAGTTTGGATGCTCAGCTGGACACAAAGCTCAGGCCAGGCACAGCCAGGAGTGCTTGGCCACCCCAGTGCTGGCTGCCTGCCTGCCCACACCAGGCAGGGATGGGACATGGGGGATGCTGGACTGGTCCTCACTGCTGCTGCCAGCCTGTTGGTATTCAGAGCATGGACCCAGCTGGCAGCAGGGCATAGTGGGGGACAAAAGAGGCTGGGAATAGCAGGGAAGGAGAGACTCCGAGCTGGGGCTCTGATGAGGAGATGCTGCACTTTCTGTCAGCCTGCAGCCCAGGAGCTGCACCCCAGAGCCCTGTCCCGGGCTGTGCCCTCCAGCTGAGCCGGGATGCCCAATTCCCTGTGAGTGGGGAGAAGCGTCTCCCGCTCTGCTGGCGGCTGAGGCTGAGTCATTGACACACTACATGAGCTGTGTCACCATTGCAGCAGCTCTGGCTGTTCAGGCACACGTCATGCTGGCTGCAACAGGCCTTACAACCTGCCTCACCCCACGTTTTGGGAGGGATGTGCCAGCACTGATGCCATGGGACAGGACCCCGCCAAGCCCCGGCAGTGTCTGTGTCCCACTGCAGGGGTGGGGTCTTGTCCATGGCAGCACTGGGAATGTTTCTTTGGCTCTTTCCAAGCAGGGAGATTTCCAGCTATTCCTCAAATCCTGTGTTCTCTTGAGCCCTGTCTGGGGATTTTGGACGGGGTTAATACCCCAGGCTTCTAATTCTGCTGCCCATGGGTGTTGCTATAGGACAAGAAAAGAACGGCACTCACACAGTAAGGTTGTTAGGGCAAAAAGGGAGGCGTTTATTTTTCGACCTCGATTTATAAAGATTTTTGACAATAACCACGGATTGGACAAACAAAATTGATACTTCTTCAACTACACTGGTCAAACTAGAAGTCCATCAATTGTCTTTCCTCAAGAGAAGAATGTAAACAAGAAAAACAGTTTACAATAACATTACTTTTGTTTACATGAAAATCTGTAAGAAACTCCACTACAAAAATGCAAACATCAGAAGGCTGAAAAAGATCAAAACAACACATGGGTGGTCTTGCAGTCCTGGGCTCTGCATCCCTTATTCCCTCCATTCCTGAGGTTCACCAGTGAGGTCACCCCAAACTCCTCATTCTCCTGTGTCTGTCCATCCTTATGCCCCCTGACACCTGTAGGGATGCAGCCCTTGCTAACAGTAGCTGTGGTCTCTGCTGTGAGGACAAGGAGCCTGGAGGGAAGGGGATGGGATGGTTTTGGTGGCATGTCACCTCTTGGTTGAAGGGTGGTGGGATGGTGGTCAGCTTCTGTCCATGCTCCCCTGACCCACCAGGCCCTAGTGTCAGGGTGTTTGGTCTCTGATACCCACCTGCCCTTTGACAGACAAGCTTTGTTTCAACACCTTCTTCAACTACGAGGACATGCAGGAGATCACGAAGCACTTTGTGGTTTGCCACGTGGATGCACCGGGCCAGCAGGCAGGAGCCTCACAGTTCCCTCAGGGGTAGGTGCCAGCTGCAGGAGCTCACTGTGCCTGCTGGGGTGTCACCTCCCTGCCCCTTGGGTTGTTGCTGCCTGGCAGTTGTGCCCTGCCTCTGGGTCTTTCCAAACTGTGCCAAAGCCTGTGCAGACAAAGGGTGGGCAGTAGGGTGGTTTGCAAGTGGGTGGCATTTCCCTGCCCATTTCAGGCAGCCCAGCTGCCCTGTCCCAGACACTCTGCTCTGAGCAGGTTCCATAACCACCATCCTGTGCCTCCCTGTGCCACAGGTACCAGTATCCATCCATGGACCAGCTGGCTGCCATGTTACCCAGCGTGGTGCAGCATTTTGGGTGAGTCAGCCTCTCTTCCACGGCTGCTGGCTGAGGGTCCTGGACAGGGAGATAGACAGAAGACAAGGATTTGGGGTTTGGGGAGCTGTCCCTGTAAACTGGCATCCTGCAAGTGTTCTTGCTCTGGGTGGAGAGGTGTCCCAGGGAACATTGGAGCCTGCTGTCCCCTCATATGAACCTCTCCATATTTCCAGGTTCAAGTACGTGATTGGGATCGGTGTTGGGGCAGGAGCCTACGTGCTGGCCAAGTTTGCGGTGAGCCTGGGGCTGGGATGGGCTGGCTTTGAGTTGCTTGTACCTCCTGTCAGTCCAGGGCATGGGGAAGAGCAGAAGCTGATACCTCCAGGCAGTCTCTGTTGCTGCAAAGGCTCCTGGAGGGCTGGGGGACCCAGGACAGCAGTGCCAAGGCCACAGTGGCTGGGTAGCCTTGCCACAGGTCTCCCACTGCTCCCAAGACAGGGTCACATCAGCTCCATGCAATGCCTGTGCAGTGGCTCTGGTGGGGGGGCTGACCAGGGCACATGTCCCCTCCCCTCTGAGCCTCTCCTCTCTTGCTCACTGCAGCTCATCTTCCCTGACCTGGTCGAGGGGCTGGTCCTTATGAACATCGACCCCAATGGCAAAGGCTGGATTGACTGGGCAGCTGCCAAGGTGGGCAGGGCCCCGATCCCTCCTTGCAGTCCTGGTGGCTCCTGGGGCAGGAGGCAGTCAGGGCAGTGCAGTAACTCCCTGTGCTCCCTCCACAGCTCTCTGGCCTCACCAGCACACTGCCAGATATTGTCCTGTCTCACCTGTTCAGCCAGGTAAGGGCTGTGCATCCTCTGGGCCCCTGCCACCAGCCCCCGGCCCGGCATCCCAGCTGGGCCACCTGGACTGTGCCCTGCCAGGTGCCACAGTGCCACTGGACCTGTCCCATGTGCAGGGTTGGGGTCAGTCAAGGCCTGCCTGGTTTGAGACTTAACCTTGATGAGTGTGTGACTCGTGCCCATGTCCTGCCTGGGTGTGCTGCCTGCAGCACCGCTGTGCCCAGCTGCATTGCCCAGTATCCTCCTCCTCATCTGTGCTGGCTGGCACAGCATGGGCAGGACTGGGGGAGCAGGGTGTCTCCCCAGCACCTGCCCTGATCTCCATCCTTGCCTCCACAGGAAGAGCTGATGAACAACACGGAGCTGGTGCAGAGTTACCGGCAGCAGATCGGCAGTGTCGTGAACCAGTTCAACCTCCAGCTCTTCCTCAACATGTACAATGGGTGAGTGCTCCAGGCAGCCCTGCTGCTGGGCTGTGTCCTGTCTGTGCTGGTGGGTGGCTCTGAGGTCACTGTGGAAATCCAGACCCCTGTTGGGTGCTGTCATCACCCTCCAGGGCATGCAGGCAGCAGTGCAAAGTTGTCTGACACTGCTGGCTGAGGATAGGGAGTGGTGCTACCTGAGCCAAAGCCTTGTCATGTCCCAGAGCCCACCACCATGGGTACACATTCCCATGTTTCCTCCTGCACTGAGTGCTGGCACAGGCCTGGGAAAGGGGGCAGAGATGCTGCCCCATGGATGCAGGGGGTTGGGAGCTGTGCCACTCTGCTGGATGCTGCATCCTGTGGCACAGGCTCTGCTTGGGCCATGGCAGAGATGGCCACGGCATCCTCCATACACAGACTGCCAGGACAGCGGGGCTGGATGTGGCTTCTCAGGGCTGGCAGGGGCCTGGTTCTTGTGCAATGGCATCAGTGGTGGCATCTGCCCATAGCCTCACACTGGTCTTCTTTCTCCTCCATCAGCCGCAGGGACCTGGACATCAACCGGCCTGGGACTGTGCCCAATGCCAAGACGCTGCGGTAAGAGTCACACTGGCAAGTCACTGAGGGGTCCTGGGCCAGTGGAATTCACTCAGACCAAGCCCTGACCAGGCCCCTTTCTCCTCTCACTTCCAGCTGCCCCGTGATGCTGGTGGTGGGGGACAACGCACCCGCTGAGGAGGGGGTGGTGAGTGAGGGGGCAGTGCCTGCGGGGCAGCAGGCGGGCGGTGCCCACGCTCGGGTTCACTGCCTGCTCAGACACACGGCAGCTCCTGGCAGTGGGAGTGTGCTCGTGTGCAGACCCGCCTGCTTGTGTGGGCACCTGTGCACGTGCAGCTGCATGTGGCTGCCACACCTGGAAAACTTTCCCTTCATCATATGCCCAGATGTGCTCACGCTGTGCACGCTCGGATGTGTTGGCACACAGGCACATTCTCTGCCTGGCCACGTGCACCCACACAGCTGCTGGCACACTTTGTCTGCATGTACACACGTGTGTGACACAATGCCTCCCCAGTCCCCCTCACCTCCTGTTCCAGTCCCCACCCTTGCCCAGACTGATTAGAGGAAAGTCCCCTCTGTCCCATGGCAGGGGATGGTGGTCCTGTGAGCTCAGGGCTCCCCTAGTGCCCTGTCTGCTCCTGGCTGGGGTGGGATTTGCCACCTGGAATGCTGTGGGCCAGTGGTGGTGCACGGGGACAACTTCTGCTTGGCTCCTGGCTCCCTAAGGTGCTAATATCATCTTTCCTGGCCACAGGTGGAATGTAACTCCAAGCTGGATCCCACCAACACCACATTCCTGAAGGTAGGCTGGTGGCAAGGGACAGCAGGGAGGTCTCTGCTGCCTGTGAAGTGCCCCATTGCCTTCTGCCCCAGGGCTGCAGAGTGTCTCTATCTCCCCATTCCAGGTCCATCATGGCCCTTGGAGCTGGGGGTGTATGGGGAGAGCAGGGTGACCCCAGCAGTGGCGTCCTGCCAGCGGGTACTGAGGGATGGTGGGTTGTACAGGCACCCTCCCAAACTAAGCAGGACCTTCTCTTTGCAGATGGCTGACTCTGGTGGGCTGCCCCAGGTCACACAGGTGAGCCCTCACAATTTCCCCAGTTACTGGGCACACTGGGCCCTGAGACATGCACTGGTGCTGTCCTTGGCTAGCTGGGAATGGGCTGATGAGGGCATAGAGGTCTCACACTGGGGCTGCCAGAAGCTGCTTGGGGCTGAGAGTGGGTCTCAGCCTCTGTGCTGCCTCAGCTCAGCTCACCCTGCTCTCTCCCTACAGCCAGGCAAGCTGACTGAAGCCTTCAAGTACTTCCTGCAAGGCATGGGCTACAGTGAGTGCTGGGGCTGGGTGTGGGGCTGGTGTGGGTCTGTGTGTGTGGCGGTGTGCATGTGTGCTGACCTGCTGCAGGTCTGTCTGTCCGTGTGTCTGCAGGGGCGTGGGGTGTACAGGCTCTGTGTGCACACAGACATGTGTACAAGGGCTCTGTGTGTACATATGTGTGTGTCAGGCTCCCTGTGTGGGTGTGCACGTGTGTGTGTGTGGGCATGCACGAGCAGGGGCTGTGTGTGTGCAACAAAGACAAGCAGAGCCCATGTGCAGGAGTCTGTGCATGTGTGTGTGCACAGTTTATGACCATGTGTGTGTGTGTGTTTATATCTTGCAAAAGTCCCGTGCATGTGTGTGTGTGTGTGTACAGGTCTGTTGCACACGCGTGTGTGTGTGCAGTCTGTGTGCACAGGGACAGCTCCGTGTGCAGGCACACGTGGGCTGGGCAGGGGCTCCTGTCCCAGCGGAGTGGCAGACAGGGCTGACACTCTCTCTCTGCCCTCCCTGCCCTCCTCCCGCCCCTGCCAGTCACCCACCTGAAGGATCGGAGGCTGAGTGGAGGCACAGGTACCGCTCAGTGCCCGCTGCTGCATGGTGCCTGCCTGGTCTGTGCCCTCGAGCTGCCTGGGCACCTTTGGGAGCAGCCCGGGTGCAGGACTGGCCTTTCCCATGCCCACTGCCTCGCTCCGCTTTGCCTGATGTGGCACTCTGAGCCAGGGCTGGGGGCTGAGAAATGGCATTCAGAGAATTCCCCCTCCATGCAGGCACAGTCCTGGCAGTGTGCCCACTGTGCCCTGCTCGGGGCGGGCAGGAGCTGTGCCTACCAGGGCACATCCTGGCTGGGGGAGGGTGTCACCTTCCCTGCACACCCTCGGCAGCCAGGGGGGCTCTGATCCCAGCTCACTCCTTTCCTGGAGCATGGTAGTCAGGGGTCCCCACTGCCTGATGTCCAGAGATTGCATGCCCAGGAGTGAGCCCGGTGTTCAGCCTGCCCCAGAGCACCCCTGCCCTGCTGTCCCTTACCAGCGTGGAGCTGCTCACGTTGTCACAGCGCCGCTTGCTGCAAGCTTGTGCCCAGGCTCAATCGCATCGGGGAGCAGGGCTGGTGGCAGTGTTGGCTCAGGTCCCTCAGGTTTTCAGAGGGATCTGAGCACTCCGGCCGTGTCTCTGTGCCCGTGCAGTGCCATCTGCCAGCATGACCCGCCTGGCACGCTCCCGCACGGCCTCCCTCACCAGCGCCAGCTCCGTGGATGGCACCCGCCCGCGGGCCTGCACCCACTCGGAGAGCACCGAGGCCATGGGGCAGATCAACCACACCATGGAGGTATCGTGCTGAGGCCCACGCCCGCCGCCGACGTCTCCTTCAGAGCCATCTCCCATCCGTCAGCATCCCGCCAGCACCCACCCGCCCCGTGGACATCCTCCACCAGGGCCCTCGCTTCTTCGGGGTCGATTTGTCTTCTTTGCCGTTGGCCTCATCCCCTTGTCTGGTTCAGGAGAAGGAGAGGGGCTTCGTCCAACAGTCACACATGGTTCTGCATTGGTCCTCACCCTCCCCAGCATCAGCTTGGCCCCGGCTTGGGAGGGTGGGTGGCAGGGGGACAGGGCCAGCATGGGGTAGCAGGGTCAGGGTGGTGAGATGGGGACAGGATGTTGGGATGGGATGGGATGATGGGATGGGACAGCACGTGGAGAGGACACAAGAGGTAGGTTGGTCTCCCAAGTTCAACTGATGGCTGACCAAAAGGAAGACGGAAACAGGGAGCAGCACTTACTGGGAGGTCACTGGTCTGTTCCTAGGGATGCAATTTTCATTTCTCCCTGATGGTGCTCTCTAGTGGGAGCTAGCATGGGATTCCCCAGCACACCCAGGACTTGCTACCCCAGAGCTGGCTGAGCCTTGTGAGAAATCACATCCCAAACTGTCCCTTTGCCCTGGTCATGTACCCGAGGGCTGCCCTGGGGCGAGTGAAGAGGGGTCAGTCCTACTCCAGAAGCTATAAGGGCAGGAGGGTGGCATGAATGTCCCCCTGCCTCTGCCCATGCCCTCATCAGTGGAGGCACTTCCTTTGTCCCTTGTTACAAAAAGGACAATTACCGCCTGCCACCAGATATGCACTGGGGAGGGGGGAATTGGCTGGCTTGGCCCCTGCCACACTGTCAGTTCCACTCCCAGCTCTTGGGCTGAGCCTGCCAGGGTCCAGAGGCCACTATTTTAGGGGATGTTACACAGCAAATCCCACCTCAAGTTTTGCCACAACCTATGGGTATCATCACCGAGGAGCCATTAGCAATAAGATGAGACACTCCCCCACCATGCTGGGGAGCCTTCAGCACTCTCTGCCCCACAGGGTGCCTCACCACAAGGTGCGGGCAGTGTGGGGTGACCCATGGGATGTGGGGAGCGCTCTATGTTCTGGCTTTGCCCACATGGCTGGCCAGACCCACCGTGGCTCCCCAAATCCACATCTCCACCTCCAGCATTTGCCTGTGCACTGAGCGGGGCAGGGCGTCTCTCAAGGGCTTGGCTCCCCCCGGGCCGTGGGGCCCCATCTGGCCACCAGCTCTAGGTGGCTCTTGCCTCTCGCCCTTGGCATGGAGACCCTGTCATTGCATAACCCCAGTGATGGCCACCCAGCCTCTGCTGCCAGAGCAGCAGTGCCCAGCCCCTCGTGTGCACACCGAGGCGTAGGTGAGGATGGCCCTGGCTCTGGTGATGGGTGCTCAGGTCTCTGTAGGTGGTCCATGGGGGACCTGAGCAGTGAACCCACCAGGTGCCACCACCTGGGTGAGCAGAACCAGCCCACTGGAAGCAAGTCCCACTCAGCCCCACAGAAGCATTCTACCCTCAGACCCCATCCCTGCTCCCCAGTGAAGGGCACAGAGGTCCTGGGGCTCCCAGCGGGTGTATGAGGGCTTGTGGCCCTGAGACCCGAGCCCCACCCAAACCCTGCCATAGTAAAAGGCCACCCCAAAACACCAGTGTCTCCCTTTGTCCCCCACTTTGTTCTGCTGTGTGCTTCCCTCTTGGTGTGACTCTGAAAGCTACGTAGCTCCTTTTTACGGTAGATACCGCTGCGATCTCTTGTTTTCTCAGCGTGTCCTTCCAGATGATATATATATATAAATACCTATATATAATATATATATAAGGGTTTGCCCAATCCCTGACCTTTTTGGGTTCACTCCTCCTCGCATTCTTGTCCAAGCAGTGCCGTGTGGTTTCCCTGGAGGTGGTGTGGCCGTGCTCGCCTTCAGTTCCTCACCTTGGTTTTGTTGGTTGGTTGGTTTGGTTTTCCCTGGTGGTTTGTTCTTTTGATTTTTGTTGGTTTTCCTTTTTTTTCCCAGTCACAGCGGAATTTAACACATTTTTCTGTCTGAGTGCAGCCTGGTTTTGTCACAGCGGCACCGAGGCCGCAGCACTCATGAGACAGCAATATGTAAACCGGATTTAACTAACCTGTTGCTGTAGAGAGGAGTTACTGTGTTGGAAATAAACCAACAAACTAATAAAAATGTTAAGAACCTGCTGTGCTCTTTACAACATGCTGCAGGGAAATGGGTCTGAGCCCACCTGGGTCCTGCCTGCAGAGACCAGGCACGGAGCACAAGGGGGACATACCTTGGCCACCAACCCCACTAGTGATGCCCATGGAAGAGAGGCCAGAGCCCCAGGGTGCACATGGGGGAAAGCTGTGGGGTGCTTTGGCTTTGGGTTAGCTATAGGCAGGCTGCCCTATATGTAAAGAGTGGATGGAGGCTGGAAAGCTGCCAGCTGTAGGCCAACGAGGTTGGATCCAAGGGGTGTCCACTTGGGAAGAAAAGACCTGTGGCTGCACAACTCTGTGGATGAGCAGGGTCCTTGGGAGATTCAGCCTCCCTGTCCACTGCCAGGACCCCTGTTTGTTTCCCCATCAAGGTCTAAGTGACCCAGGCCATAGCCCTTTCCAAGTGCATGAAGTCCTACCTGGGAAGGATCCTCTCCCTACATCCTTGTCCCTGCTCGAGTGTGTCAGTGTCTGCCTTGTGCTGGGTCACTCCAGACTGGTCCCAGTCCCTGCAGAGGAGCCCAGAGCCAAAGCATGGAGACAGTGTGGCTGTGTAATCCACACTCATGGTTGCCTGAGGTAGGCAGAGGAAGCCTGGACATGTGGGGAGGGAATGCAAACGGCCAAGGCTGAGCTGAAGTGTGGGCAGGCAGCCCAGGAGCCTTTCTTGGCTGGTTTGGTTCTGCTGGTCAGGGTGAGCCTCACCTTGGGGGGACGGGATACACTGGACACACCCTTATCACTGAAATGCTTGTTGTGTGTCTGTGTGTCCAGCTGCCATCACTGGCCTCTGACTGCAAGCTCGTTGGACATTCTCTGGTGTACACACAGTACAGCCCCAAAACAGGCTCCACTTTATAGCACCATTATTCTGGGAGGGAAGGAAGAATAGGATTATGCACTTCTTGTAAATGTTAAAATAATTCCATAAATCTGAATAAAATTAATTTTTTTTTTGTGAAATTGGCTGCAACACTCTGCCATGCATATTCTTCCTCTACAGGATTATTTCAAAATTATGGACTCAAAAATGTTCAGCTGGGTAGTTCTTAGGTGGCTGAGGTGCTCACTGAAGAATTTAAATGATGTAATAGCTATTGAACACCCCATTATATGGCTGCCTAATTAATGTGAATGATAGTTATGTCTTACTCACAGAAGATTATTTTACACGGAGGAAAATCTACTCACTGCCACAGTAGCCATTTCAATAGTTTTTATAGGAGCAGTTGCATTATGGCTTCATTGAGTAAAAGGTAAGTAGCCATCCTAAATAATGAAGATTGAAGGTTTAATAGTCCCAATAAAGAATCCTGCAGGTTTTTTATTTCAAAAATTAGAGTTTGATTGCAAGCGTATGATAATGAGAGGGAGAAGAGCACTGGCATGTGGAATCCTTTTGGCTCCTTGGGAACTTCCATTTCTTCTGTGCAAAAATGCAGAAGAATAAGGACAGCAAAACAGAAAATAAGCTGTTCTTTACTTTTCCTAACAGCATGTCCAAGCTCCAAGCCTCTCCCTGTGGCAACATTTCTGTGGACAAGGATATGCTGGATTGTGCTGCTGTGCTCGGGAGGTTGGCATGAGTGGAACAGCTGCACACGGCTGATCACGTACACACAAATAACCCCAAATAATGGCAAGAGCCCAGCTTAGGCCCATTTGAATGATGATATGCAGACATAAGCCAGCCTTGCAAACTTGCCTCAGACTTGCAGCCTATTACAGCAACTCTTTTTTGCGAGGCAATAGTCAAGGGACTCGGCATTTCTGTTACGAGACCCTATTTCCAAGGTTATATATCAGAGATTATAACAGCTATAAAAATTCAAATGAGATTTAAAACTTGGCATGAGCAGCCTCGCTTGGGATCTAGTATTTTTTTAGCAAATCTTTACAGGAAAAGCTAAAAGTTTACTTGTTCCACTTGTTATTTTAGGTCTCCATTGGTACATAATTCTCAATCTAGACTCTTACACTGTCCCCATTGCAGAACCCAAGTAATCTCTTTTCACAGCTTGCATTTTCAGAATGGCAATTCAAAGATAGAACAATTGATTTGACATTTGTTTCTCCAAACAGCAAACTTTCAGGAAGGGTTTTAAAAGAACTTCTGTTCCAAGGCAGACACTTTTTTTTTTTCCTTAAGCAATAAAGCACCACATGTGTTTTAGCAAGTAAAAAGTGGCAACAACATTAACCTGAATTATGGTAACAATGACTACAAACCAAGCTGGCTGGGGATTTGCAAACACAATCTCCAGATGTCTGCAAAAGACCTGATTTGCCAAACACACTCCGGGTAGGATTTGCACTTCCTAATAAAAGAAGTCTGGAGTATTTATTTAGTGGTAGTGTCAGTGAAAGGTGCTACCCTTGTGACATCTTTCAGAAAGGTGAGTAGATCCCTTTGGAATAATCCACAGGATGTGGAGAGAGACCCAGATCCTAGAAATTAGAGCTTGGTTTTACCAATGAAATGGGATGAAACTGGAAGTTAAATATAGAGAGGGGGGAAAAAAGATTGTAGGAGCTGGAGGCAGCCTCAAGAGAAAACCTCAGGTAGGGCCAAGGGGAAGTCCAATGTACCCCAGCCTCAAGGACAGGTTAGAAACACTAAATACCAGCTATGGAAGCTGCAATTGTATTTTATCAGCACAGCCTGTGGCCATTTAAAATGCTTCCCTCTGTGTGGGCCCTTAAAAGCACCATAGTGAAGAGTAAAGGCTGATTTCACCTCTAGTTTTGATGCACAGCCTTGTTGCTGAGACTGTGATGGGAAGCCTTGCCTAGTGCTAACTTTAGGAATGATTTTTGTGATATGATTCCCTGCCATACAGCAATGCACTCTTTCCAAGCAGGTCTCCACACAACCCTCCCCACAGATAAATGCTGCATGCAAGTAACTTCTCACTCTTGTTAGTGATCTTAAGAGTGCCACAAGCACTGGGACCAATAAATTTATATTCCCTCACCATCACTGTCACAGTTCAGCCATGAAGTAGTTTGGACTGAAAACTAGTGCTTTATACAAAGAATTTGGGGTCCTTTTATCCTAGGCTCACTATCCAGGGAAAAAAAAAGAACATATTTACATATGTACACAGAAGTAAACCAAGTAAAACACATGCTCCATAGTTTTAATTTTGCATTTATAGAGCAGTCCCTCCTATTTGCAATGACTTGCAAACAGTAGCTTTAGGACAGCACCACAACAAGATAATTACCTTTTGTTCTGATTTGTTGTGTCGGGTGTTGTCCTAAAGCAGCAAAGTTGGGGCAATTCTTTAGGATTATTTAGAAAACCCAAGGTTTACCCAGCAAATGATAACACCTCCTGGTTTTGAACAACGTCTCACTTCTGATTAAACCAAAATGAGTTACTAAGGTGAACAGATTGAGTAATCAAGCTCAATTAAGCATGCGCAATATGCGCTGCAACAACATTCACTGTTAGGTGAAGTAATAAAACAGCTTTATTTTCCTTTGACTTCTGGCAGTCTACCTCCAAGAGCCATTCATTCCTGCTTCCACCCAGCTAGCATTTCCGTGAGGATGCATCAGGAATTTTAGCTACTTTGCCAAAGATGCTGTTGCAGAGGGAAACAAAGAAATCCATCCTACAGCCACGAGCAGAGAACAGCACCTGCACAGGCGCGGGGCTGCAAGGGGAGAGCCCATGCTGGGCAAACACCATTCTCACACAGGACAGCAGTGTTGTGCTTCTAAAGACAAGCCACTTGAGGGCTAAATCTAGGAGAATGTTTGAAAAGGCAGTTTTCTTCCAGCACAATGGTTTGTAGCTTCAGGAAATCTACATTAATAATTCGTAGCTTGGCTCTAGGACACAGGTATTTTAATTTATTATTATTGTTGTTGCTGCTGGGTTTGTTGTTGCTTTAGTAGAAGCTAACATAAAAACGATACAGAAATCTCACCGATATTCAGAGCAACGCACTTTGCTTTTGTACCAGAAGATGGAGCCACACGCTCACAGTTTTAAAGTGTTTTTTTCCCCTCTTGCGCCAGAAAACCCGCCCATGAAGCAGACAGTGCCTAGAAACTGCTCCCTTACCTTACATGAACTTGCTGTTTTAGTGTGTCTGTGTGCACAGCGAATCGGGTGCCTGCCTTACCCCGTGTCAGCTGCCTCGCTCCCATGTTTCCATAACAACTCCATTTTCCTTGCTGCAGATATATTTTCTGAATTGCCTCCCATGTCAGAATGAAATCGGGAAACAGAACCAAACTAAGCCAGGCATTTCCAACAGCTAAAATATCACACTCCTCATTTCCTCAGTGGAAGGATACACTCTTAAAGGGAGTCATAAATATCCCAGAATCATCAACATACGACTCCTGACTCCTCATCTTAAAAGGTCAGATAAAGGCAGATATTATTTTTATTCTGTGTCCTAAAGCTTAGCTCTGTGTGCTGAGGTGACAGAACAGGCTAGGTCTGTGCTCTGCCGACTCTTCAGCTCTGCTGCCCTCAGAGTAATGCAGGAATTTCACATGACCAAGGTGTGCCTTTGCCCACCCCAGTGGGCCAACAAACCCCTGGTTCAAAACCTACTGGCAAAAGACCACCAAAAAAACCCCAAAACTAAACAAACAAACAAAACCACCAAAAGAAACCAAACAGAAAAAATATCACTCACAATACAAAAAACACCTAAAATCCAGCCATGGTAGGTATCTCCCCCTGTCTGGGTTTTTTTGCAGTAGATTTTGAAGCAGAACCATCCCCTGCCCAGCACCCAGGCTGTAGCAGTGCCAGGCTGCTGCTCCACAGGCAGGGCAGCCAGGGAGCTCTGCTGACCCCCGGCAGCTCCACCCTGAGCAGGACAGGGAGGCCAGGGCTGGATAAGTGAGAGCCCCTCTGCCATAAGCCTGCCCTGAGCCAAGGGCTGTGCTGGTCCCACTGCTGCCAGCCATCTCCACCAGGCACATGAAGATGAAAGGGGCCTTTGTAAAATGACACACATCTGATGGGAAGAGAAACCCTTCACTAAAGGTATTAAAGTCCATTAGGGCTTTCCTTTGTTGGCTGCTTGCTCTGTGTCAGCTGTATGAGCAGCCAGTCCTAGAGAGTCAGATGAAAGCAAGATAATGGCATTCCTAATAATGCCAGCAGAGATTTTTCAGGTAAAAATGCTTATTGTGATTGTTCAAGAACATTGTCAGATCCTTTCACATCCTTTTCTGACCTGGCAATGTCCCAGGTTAGTAAAGAACTGTTTTAAATACACATTTAATTATTCTTTTAGCTGCTTTTTCAGACTGTTCCCAGGCAGCAGAAGCAGGCAACAGTTTTCTCAGTACAATGCTGTAACTTTATAACAAATCCTCCACCACAGTATTTAACATCTCTCTAATGATACATTAAAAATGAAGTCAGCAAAGCATTTTATCAAAGTGTTCACAAAAAAAGAACTCTCAACATTATTTTTCACAAAATCTCAGGATTTACAGGAGAAAGCATGCTGCCTCTATAACCCCAAATGCTGCAACCTATCAGCAGCAGATTCTCACACATTGCTGCCTTGGGAAGCCACCATCTGATAGGGAAAACCAGAAGGGTCTGCACAACACTGAGTGGGGCCCACGATGGGAGAGACTGACACAAGTGTCATCCTCTGTCCTGAGCTTGTAGATACCATGAGAAGGCTCCAGCATCTGGAACAACCAGAGTAATAGTTACTATTAATTCTCAGCTTTTATTTGAAAATCTGTACTTGCAAGATTGTCTCCATTCAATTAAAGGCAATCAGCGCAACAAGTCTGAAGAAAATGTCATACCAACCCTCTTTGTCCCCATTTATTTCAGTGCTGTGGCCAAAAGCCCAGTTACAGCTTTGGCTGCCAGGATTTCTGAGCAGTGGCTCCATCGCTCCCTCTATGATTTTTGGATAAACATTTAAAAACTTGGATTTGCTTCCTCTGCCTGTAACCTGCATGCAGAAAAACTCACAACACCAGAGGTTTTTGTCCAAAAAGGGGACAGAGGAGTCCTGTAACTTTATTTGAATAAAGAGGGAGGCCATGGGGCATTTCCCATGGGGTCTCTCAAATTGTTGGGGGATGCAGCCCCCTCTTTATCCTAAGTTCCTGGCCACATCACCCTCTTCCTTTCCCCACTGAGGTACTCTGAAGGTACAGACTCCCAGAATTTCCTGCTCCATGCCCTCTGTAACACACACGCTCCTTTATTTTTTCTTTTATAACAAAACGCTATTCATAACTGCATTAAGCCTTTGTTCTTTTTCTGTAAGTTGAGGAATTTAACACGGCCTTGGCTGAGCAGCAGCCCATGTCAATTAGTAACATTTTCTGGGTCTGATGGTTTCTTCCCTCGCTTCCCTATCTGTAAGTCCCTGGCCCTATCGACAAGAGATTGCCATACTCTGTTTATAGGGACACATTCATCTCACTCTTTTCACATGTACACAACACTCAGAGTCCTTGGGGCTATGAAACCACTCTGCAGAGGTGTAAGGGAGCACAGGCATTCCTCTGCAGAAACTGAAAGGACTTTCACACTCTTCCCATGTGCAGTCTGAGTCCCCAGCAGAGCAGTGTCCCTTGCACAGCTGTAGCAGCTTTCCCAGTGAAGCTGCAGAACTTGGAGACAGCCACAGCCAGTGCAGCCTGCTCCTGTGGGCAGCACCACCAAAAGTGGATAAACCTTGCCCCGATCAGGCTTAATCCCTGTGAGAACCCCTGCAGAACCCACAAAGGACACGTGGGCACCAGCTGTTCAGCGTGCTGCATGATCCCAAACACAGCAGCAGCACTGCTCAGAGAGCCAATCCCACACACAGGGACAGCATTCCTCTGAAGGGTTGCCCTGAAATGGTGCAAGCTGAGGAAATCTCCAGGAAGAAGCAGAAAAGGCCACAATGATGACTGACTCCTGTGTCTGCAAGATGGATGAGAATTTGAATTCCTTTGTGAGGGACCAAACATATCACTTAATAAAAACAAGGCATCCTACAATGAACCTCTCTTTCCCATATTTATTCCTCTCTAAACACAGCAGTACACAGATTATAGGAAATGGTTTCACATTTAACTTCAACCCCAAGTGGTAAAGAAACGGATTGTATCTCACAACGTAAATTTGCATCTACCATCATTTAATGGATGTTTTATACATGCTATGTACTACTGTGTTTTTATGGAAAGGCAAAAAAATTACTTGGGAATTTGTTTTTAATTAAGCAATAAGGCTCAATGGGGTACTGCTATCATGCAATAAAACCACTCCTGGGGTGTTGTGAGGCATTTGGTCCAGATGAGTGCTTCAAATCACCCCCAGATTGTGATTAGATGATTACTCCCTGGAGTTAATATTAGATGGCTCTCTCTACAGTTGTCTTATTGCTATTATAAAAAGTCTTCAACATGGGGAAACTAAGTAGCTTTTATGCTTGAAGAAGATGAAGTTTGCAGTTTCGACTGTTGGGTGGCTGTGCGAGCTGTGAGGGTCCCATAGATCACTTCACCTATTTAGCATGCGTGAAAGATCATCTCGGGGCATTTCTTTGACCCAAACAGTTTTACAATTAAGTGGCTTTTTATTTTTATTTTTTTTTTTTTTGCTAGAAGATGGAAGGATATAAACAGCAAACAACTCCCAAATAAAGCGATCCCAAGACAAGACGCTGAGGAATTCGATTCAGAGATATGTATTACCGGCTTTATCTTTTTGTTGGGAATAATGAATCCTAATCACTATTATGCTAATTGTATTAATGAAGGCTAATGCATGCAGTAGCGGCAAGAGATTCTCTCGAGTTGGGTCCATGAGGAGGTGCATGGCCTGAGGCGTTTGTGAGGGCTCCCAAGCTAATGAAATCAAACAACCCAAACGGTACAGAGCCAACCTGCAGTGCCTTCCCTTGCCTCCCCCCAGCTGCTCTTCAGGGGTGAGGTTAGAGACTAAATATTTCATTCTGGGAACAGATAAAACAAAAAATAAAAAGAAAAAAGAAAAAAGAAAAAAGAAAAAAAGTAAAAAGAAAACCAAAGATTCCTGCATTTCAGTACACCAGTAAGAGAGAAATCTCAGGAAAACATTAACTCTTGCAAAACTCTCCCAAAAAGGCAGAATTGCACCACCTGGACATGGACAATTTTTGCAGAGCTGAAGTTTAAGTACAGAGCAGAATCCTCAACTCCTCCTTCAGATGTCCCCCAACAGCAACCACAGACCTCCCATTACACAACATCCCTCTGGTTTTTCAACCAGACAACAATTTTTACCCTTCACAGATTAAGGTGTGATCCTTCATATATCCTGTGTCACATTTCATACATCCTGCACAGCCCAGGCAGCAACACAATCTCTAAAAGCCAACAAACCTCTTCTACCTCAGAAGAAATCCCCAATTCCTCGTTCAGATCAGCCCCTCTCCACTTAAAGATCCAGCATGTCAATGGATGAGGATCTCAGCCAAGCTGAGGTTTGCTCTCTTGGTTTCCAGGATGTCAGCAGAACACCTTGGAAAAAATCACACTACCTGACTGTGTTCCTTTATATTTGAAGATAAAAGGAAGCAAAGATTTCCTTTTTTGTTCCCCTTTCACAGAGCTCTCTGCACATGCACTCAAATGTATGAAACTTCCCCAGGCACTGGCAGCAGATGCCTTCCTGCACAAAAGACACCGATGTGGGGCAAGGTCCCTCACAAAGAGGTTTTTTCCTTTCTGAGCAACACACACGTTCAGCCTGGGTAGCAGTTACAAAGGAAAGAGACCAAAGCATGTTCTTCACATAAATAGAAGCTATATCCATACGCAAAGCAGGGTTCAGGAACGACACTCTTTTATTTGTCTTTGACTAATCAGTCAATCAGTCATTTACATCTTTTTGCATTAACCAGTGATTATCACACTCTTGTTTCCCACCCTTTTTCCCTATTTCAATATTTGAAATGGCTAATCTACCTTCGTTTAGCCTTTGAAACACTTGCTCATAGTTATTTGTTCACCATGACTTATCTTGTGCAATAAAAGCACACTGAATATGAGATCACTGTTCAGACAGAATAGCAACAGTATGAAGAGTTCAGAAGAATGTGCACAGAATGGTGCCTTCTGGAAAGAAGGCCGAGCTCAGAAGGTGCAGCACTCTCTCACAGCATGCTGAAAAATGCATCCAGTAGCTCTTCTAGACACATCTCTCTTTTCCCACATTAATTTCATACATTTTGTTCTAATATTACATCCCTCTCTGCACTGAACACCTGCATCTTCTCACAGTTCTGGCATTTTATATTCTCTTACCTCAGCTTTTCCTCACCTTTACCTTCTGTATTTCAATTGAGCCTGTTCCCACTACTGAGGAACACTACTCAGAAACAGGGGCTGGCAGCATATCAGAGCTCCTGCTTGTTTATCAGTGTGTGCTCATCCATCCTGCTCCTCAGGAGAGCTCAAACTTTTGAGCTTCCCCTGCTGTGAGTCCCTGCACTGGGCAGCTCTTGGGTGCAACCAGGAGACTCATCACGACCAAACCACTCGATCCACTCAGAAATTATTGACCATTTTTGTTTATTCAAGACTGAAGTTCCAACTCTACAGCACTGTACTCATGTGACCTGGGAGCAGGGCTGAGGTCTGAGCAGGGAAGGGTGCAGCAAACACCAAGACAAACTTGTAACTTTAGAATCTGCAAATGTGAGAGGTTTTGTCATCCTTGCACACAAGAGCTCTGAGATCCGTGAGCTGGGACATGGCCCCATGGTGAAGCACACGGGGCTGTGAGTCAGGAGCTCTGGGGAATGTTCCTCAGCTCCCAAGTGATTCACTCTGAGCCAGAGCCTGTTGCTACTGAAGACAATAGCAAATAACCCACTGACTGCTCTGTGTCAGTGACCAAGCACCGTGTGACCGAATGAAACTCCCTGTGAGAAGGGTACAAACCCTCATAGTTATTAGAATTTATGCAGCACTTCAAGATCCTGAGAATAAAGTGCTGCAGACACGCAAAACACAGCAGTGCCTCTGTAAAAAAAACAAAAGCACATGGATTGAGTATTGCTTTATGCAAAAGGCAGAGTAGTAAGCAAAGGCTGCTTTCAGCAATACTTTCATCCCGTGGACAGTCATTTTGCAGCCAGGCTCCCAGAGCCACTCAAGAAGTGGGCAATTTCCTGCGCCAGGGTTGAGAGATGCCCTAAAGGCACAAGCATCCTCTGAAACAGGTTTGCTGGGGAGCAGTTTCAAGGCACGTGGACTAGTGAGAATTTGGGAACTGGCACTCTGAAGTTCCAACTTGTACTGACAGAGCTGAGCATGGATGTGATTTCTGCACTGTCAGACTTGGAACAACTCATTTCTAAAGCAGGCAGAGGAAGCTGGTAAGGCTTCAGAGACACAAATCAACCATGGCAAGTCACACATTTCTAGAAGAGGCTGATTAGCTGAATCCCCCAGGAGCCAGATCAGACAAACATTCATCCCAACCACACACCAGAGTCTCACTCAGGACAGAGGTCACTCGTCCCTACAAGTAACCTGTATGATGAACACAAGTTGTCTTATTCCTTCATTAGGTCACAGCATGCCAAGCTCAATTCAATAACATCTCCATTGCTAAAAGCTGTCTTGTCCACTGATTAAATGCCCCATGTAGTCAATTAGTTAAAACCACTGTCTATCCTATGATCACAGTGGGTTCCTAACATCCCAAAATGAATCTAAATATTGAGTTTTATTCAAAAGAATTTTATCAAATGCCTGGGTTGTTTTTTCTTCTTTTTCAAACATGCTCTAAACATACACTGAGCTGAGAATTTAACAGATGTTTTTCTTACTATTATAATCTAATCTTTTCCTGCAGGCTGTTGTAGTAATTTTGCCACTAGAAGATAATAAAAAAACATTTTCTCCCCTGCAGAGCTTACCTTTGGCTGACTCAGCTGAGCAGCTGCAGTTTCCTTTACTTGCTTTGAAATTATTGCATCCCAATTGGGCAAGATACTTCTGCTACTGAGAAACAAGTGGCTTTGGAAAAAATGCCAGAGGC
Organism: Illadopsis cleaveri; assembly: GCA_013399915.1. Taxonomy (NCBI): domain Eukaryota; kingdom Metazoa; phylum Chordata; class Aves; order Passeriformes; family Timaliidae; genus Illadopsis; species Illadopsis cleaveri. Next base: position 66,024 of record VXBB01014874.1, read on the forward strand.
AATCAGATAAAGTCTCTTCACCTTGCTCTAGCTGCATTAAAAGCTAGTAATTTGGGCTGCAGCTTTTTCAAGTGGTCCCACAAATGTTTGGTTTTACAGCCAGGAAAAACAGAACTCCTGATCCTGCCTATCAAATAACTCTTAAGATTACTGGTGAAACTCCCAGTTTGTATCTCAGTAAGGAATTCAAACAAGTGTGTAAGAGCTTCCAAAACAAACAAACAAAATACCAACAGAAAGTCTGCTCTCAATTGCAGCTGCTTAATACTGACTGGAAGCCCAAAGTGTATCTTGGGGCTTCCCTTGCCTTATGCAACAGTTGCCTGAACACACCTCTACTTCTGGCTGAAGAGGGACGACGAGAGAAACAGCAAGAACAATAAACTAAAGTATTACATCTCAGTAATAAAGACTATGATTAGGACAACATGAGAGCAAATTCAGAATAATTTTAGCATACGGGAGGAAAAAAAAAACAGTTTCAGAGTAATAATCTGTGGCTGGTTAGATCTGAATTGGTCTGACAGCTAAGACAAACTGGCATATTTAGTTCAGTGCTTTGTCTATTTATAGTTTACAGATATTTACTGTTAGATCTTGTTAAAAAAAACCCCTAGCATTCTGTAGAGAATTAATTTCTAAGCTGGACAGATCTCCCCAGAGTTAGCAGACTGCTCCCAAGGCAGCCAGGACAGAGGGAGCTGGTACTCCAGCTCAACACAAACCAGCTCCCAGGTGTGAGAGCCAGCCTGCAAAGGCAGACCAGACTCCTTCCACCGACAGACCCCTCAGTGCCACAGAAAAGGCAGGAGGACTGAAAAGACCCCACGCCAAAGCCCTAGTGATAACCTGAACCTGTTCAGCCCAGCAGCCTCCCCTCTGTGCTGATCTTTGTCCCAGGTTTTCAGGGGTTTATCAGTGACCTCCTGGCTTCTCTGTGACCCTCCCTCGTACACTGCTAGGCAGGCACATACTGCACTGAACTTAGTCCATGTCCTCATTCATCTGCTCCTCTGACAACAAACACAAAGCATAAAGAAATAAGATATTGTGGAAACTCCCGTGATTGCCAAGCACTTTAGCTCTAAAGTGCACCATGAGCTTCCCAGCCCACATTATTATTAACAAAGAAAATGAAAACCTGGGAAAAAAAATATTTCTAATACTTTGACAGATCCATCATTTCCCATTAAAAATAGAAAAGCTATTACAGAAAGTGAGCAAGCACCTGAATTATAGATCAGCACGGGCCTGGGGTTGTGTGAGTGCACCTGGCAGGGCCAGAGCTCGGCTCCCCTGCAGCACCTTCAGCAGTGCTGAGGGGCACTCACAGCCTCTGCCCACCGACCCCACCACCCTCCGGCAGTGTCTTGCGGGAGGGATGAGTGGGTGGGACAGAGGAATGTAAAAGATTTCCCTGCAACGCCGATTTCGGTGTTAATAGCTTGTTCTCTACACAAACATCTGTAACTGTAATCACAAAAGTGGTTAGAAGATGTGATCCTCTAGCTTGGGAAGAGGTCTGGATTCTGTTTTGGACTAGTGTAATGTGTAGCTCTATTTATATCCCTCTTCTTAACTGTAAAACACTGGGGGTATTTTATCATGGAAACAATCTTTACACAACGTCATCCACGTGTGCCATTCTGCTTAATGGGATATACTGTGATCAGGGGATGATGAAACTTTAAACTGCGAGCAAACGAAATACATTGAGTTATGCTTGTGGGGCCAAGAGGAGAGCGTGCAGGAGGGTGGTGGGTGCCAGCAGGGCACACGCAGCCACAGGCACAAGCAGCTGTGGGACACACACAGTCCTCGGGGACACACAGCCAAGGGACACCGGTGGGCATGGGACACACACAGCCATGGGGGACAGGCGGGCATGGGACAGAGATGGGCATGGGACACAGGCAGGCAGGGAACACAGGCGGGCTGGGGCACACAAAGCCGTGGGGGACAAGTCGGCATGGGACGCAGACGGGCGTGGGGCACAGGCAGGCATGGGGCACAAACAGACATGGGGGACAAGCGGGCATAGGGCACACGCGGGCATGGGACACAGGCGGCCATGGGACACAGGCGGCCATGGGGCACACAGGGGCATGGGACAGAGACAGTGAGCATAGGGCACACACAGGCATGGGGCACAGGCGGGGATAGGGCACAGACGGCCGCGGGGCACAAGCGGGCATGGGGCACAGGCGGGCATGGAACACAGACGGGCATGGGGTACAGGNCGGAGCCTGCGGTTCCACGGTGTCTGTGCGCGGCCCGCGTTCCGCTCCAGAGGGGCGGGTGTGTTGTTGGGATGTTTTAGAGGCGCCCGTGTGTTGTTGGGGTTTTTGGAGGGGCCGGTGTGTTGTTGGGGTTTTTAGAGGAAGTCTTTAAGTTACCAACTTTGCCTGTGTAGCAAAAGCCCGGACGCTGCTCCCGCTGCGGAGCTGTAAGCGGACCCCGCTTGGGCCGGGAGCCTCTTCCAGCGGGGCATGGGAGCTCCCAGGCTTTGGGAGGGACAGGGAATTGTCGCTTCCCTCGGTGGTTCCCCCCTCGCCAGCCCGAGTCCGGTGAGCAGCGGAGCGGGAGAGCCTCGGGGTGAGCGGGGAACGGAGCGGGTAAGGAGGCTCTGCCTTGAGTTTCGTGGTTTTCCCCCTTCCTCCCTCCTTTCCTTCCCTTCCTCTGCTGCTTGGGCGCCTCTGAGCCTGGCTGGCACTTGCAAGAGCCACAGCGGAGCTCAGGCTGCCAACAGCTGGGTTTGGTAACATCAATCTGAGCTCCTCAAAAGCCGCTGCCCGGCCGTCCCCTTGCTCTGACCCTGAGCTGAGCAGCAGTGGCGAGGAGCTTGGCAGCTCAGTCAGTCCACGTCCCACTGGGACTGGTGACATTCTTAAAGGCCTGATGTGACAGCCGGTTCCAAAATGTACATGTGCTGAGTTGGGTTCCTCATAAGCATGATAGGAAGGGGGTTACCGGAGCCTGCCCTCCTTACACCAGCAGTTACAGCGTGCCGGGAAAGAGGGAGAAGCAAGCTGAAATGCCCTCAGGCAGGAAAAGGAGAAGAACTTTGTTCTTCGTGCTCTAAATGCCTGCTCGGGCAGCTGCGTCCTACTTGCTATCCTTGTGAACAAGAGCTTATGCCAGCCCTATCTCCAGGAGAGATTTCTCAGAGCAAAGCAGAAAGAGGGAGTGAGGGAAAGCCGCAGAGAGATGAGGCTCGGGGCATTTTCTGCTGGCAGCCCTCAGCAGTCAGATCTCGGTGTCTTGGACCATCCCGTGCATGGTATGCATGAGATATGCAGTGGACACCAAGGCTGTCAGTTCTGCCTGGGAAGGATCAGGTAGAACAGCTCGTTACATCGGTACACCTAAGCCTTAGATACATACAGACTTGAAAAACATACCCCAGACTTGTTGACCCGTGAGCTTAAGTTGAAATGCTGTGCCTGGCAGGCATCGACATGGCTGTTTATAATCACCAGTGAACAAGCGCTCATTGTTAAGTGTTGTGGCATGCTTACTTGTGGAGTGGAGTGCCAAGCTGTATTTTTTTTTTTCCTTTGAACATGTCATATTCACTGCATACTATTTGATCACATGCAGAACCAGCAGATCTTGATGAAAAAAAAAACAACCCCAGAATTCTCCATGCCAAAAACTTCTGTGAAAAGCAGCACGCCAGAAAAACACATCTTGCCACCCTGATTTCAGCTGGGTAAGTTGCTGCTGCTGCATGTGGCACATGGGCATATGCAGCACTTGGTAATTAGTGCTGTGACCCTACTGACATGACACAGCAAACTTGAGCAAACAGGAAAAAAAACATTTACCAAAAGGAATAAAATAGATTAGACTTCTTTGTTCCAAAGGGAGAGGCTCTCATCTCCCAGGAAAGGAGACCATAGTAACACTCAGCAGCTATCTTTATTTACCAGATTCACAAAGCGCTTGCATTCCAAAGCCAAACTGTGGATTATTTGCAGTGAGTCACAGTATGAACATGAAATTGGGTTTTATGTGGTCAGTCAAGCCAAGTGCTGTGTGGAACTCAGGGCAGGATGGGATCTGGCTTGTGGTGGGATGTGATGAGTCAGCCCCTCAGATGCTGTTTCTCCCCCCCTACCTGAACAGGGAGCACACAGGGGGATAAAGTGAGTTGTCCAAGCCTAAAGGCAGGCACTGTAAATCCCATTCCTACTATTTTTTTTTTGGTTTAACTTTTTATATGTGTATGTGCTGTTCTCCAGTCACTTATGCCTGAGGGGGAAGAGAGATGGAAGGAAAACATTCTGCTTTTGCATCTCAGGAAAACTCCTTCAAGAAATAACCTGGACTAGAGCAGCCAACAATTTTAGTCTTAGCAGAGAAGATTTTCCCACAACAGAACAGAGCTCGCTTTTCTTAGGTTAACTCAAGGTATTTTAACTAAGTAGCAAACCAGAGGGTGGAGGAGTAAGGACATACCTGCAGGTAGAATGTGTAATGAGAGCTCACCTTCCTTTTTTTTCATACTACAGGATTGTGTCCAGTCCCTTCTCCTTTTTTCTCCATGCAGTAAGTCCAAGAACTTTCTGGCCTGTGCAGGGACTCAGGTCAATGCAACAGTTAAAGCTTTCACAGCAGCAGAGCTTACAACTCCTTTTTGCAAATGAGCTCGGGTTTCCTAGCTCTGTGCAGGCAAGGTCTTTCTATCTGACAAAATATTTTAGTTTCCACTGGAATCTGGTGTGCAGAGATCCCTGGAAATAGAGTCATGTCAAGTACCATAAGTTCTTTAGGGGTTGGGCCATGCTTCTAAACTGTATAAAAGAGGTAGGCTAAGAGCTCCATAACCCAGCAGTGTAAGGAAAAGAAACTGGTGGGACTGCTTTGGTTTATCCCATTTGGTGTTGCTGGTGCCAAAAGTTCCTGACAGTAAATTATTGCGTTCTTTGCACACCAAGGATCCCAAGCTGTAATTGGAGTTTTTCCTTTATTATTTATGTGCTCAGCTTGCTGTTTCACACAGAAACTCCTCATCCAGGGATTTGTGGAGAGATCACATTCCAGGATAGGTGAGAGTCTGGGTAGCCCTAGTCAGGGACTTTGGTGCATGGTTGTGGACAAGAGTTTGCCCTGCCTGTTTGTTCTTCAGCCTAATTTGTGTATTTAAGAGGGAGAGGGTAACAGCACACGGTGCTTATTTTGCAGCAGGGCATCTCCTCTCCATGCACAGATCCACTCAGGCTGATGGATCCACGTGGGGGATGGAGGCTCTCTCCTCTCTGATGACAAGTAACAGATCCTTTGCCCAGCTGCTGCATGTCTGTGCCGTGGCAGGTTGGTTCGGGTGTGATTTCAGCCCTTGCTGCTGAAGTCAGCCCCTGGATTCCCCCTCTGGCTGCAGCCTGGCCAGAGCAGTCATTAAATGTGAACTGCCCACCCATGAGTGGATGTGCCCAACACTGCCCAGCTCCTTTCAGTGCATTTCAGTGCTTTGAGGCCCTGAGGACACACATCCTTCCCTCCAGCTTGAGGGTGACCCTGGGAAAGGCAGCTCTTCAGAAGCACTCACCACTCAGTGCCTCTCAGTGAAAGCTGTTTCTGCAGGATAGGTCACTTCATTTCGGTCTCATGGATAAACCTGTGTCTTGGCCTTGTGCCTTTTCACCCTAGAGAAGGAAGTTTTGGGAGCTCAGAGGAGTTGCCTGGTCTGTCTGCCAGATGGGTCAGGCAAGAGGCACACAGTGCGCAGCAGCCTTCAGCAGCAGCTCTGTGGCTTCCTTCCAGCACAGCAAAGGGGTGATTGGGGGTGAGGGGAAAGGGTAGACTGTCCCACACACACAGGACCAGGCATATTGCCATCCTCCTCTTCCCCTTCCCTCCAGCCTCCTTGGCAGCCCGGCCTCTGGGCAGAGGGAGCACAGGTATGCCGGTGGAGAGAGCTCTGCATGAGTGGTTGGATGAACCATTAGCAGCCACCAGGGTAACAGCACATTCCCCTGTGATCTGGGAGCTGCCTCGTGATGCCTGAGTTACCTCTCTACAGGAGGAAATGACTCACATTCCCATGGCCAGCTGGCCTTGGGGCAGCACCCTCCAGCCTGCAAGGGGCAACAAAGAAATCGACTTACAGGGAGCACCTTCCTCACTGCAGACTGCCAAGAGCAAGCAGCTGCTTTCACTTCAGAGTTATCCTTACCTGGGTTTCCTGTTAGAAAAACACAGCACTCTATCAAACCCCCAGACTGTGTGAGAAGGAGGGTGCAGAGGTGAGGGAGAGATGAGTGTGCTGCATTCCACTTCCCCTTCAGCAGAGCTCACACTGTTTTCAGAATGACATGTCTTGCATTTGGAAGCACCATCAGTCCTGGGATAATGGAGGAAAAGCTTAGCTTGTGTGAGTTTATTCACATCATGAGGGCTTTTTTACTTTTTTTACCTTTTTTGTCATGCGTGGAAGACCAGCAGGAACAAGCGTTACCACAGTGCTTTCTTTTGTTGCTGCCTCAGCTCTGGCCCAGAATGGAGCTGTGGGGGGTGTGTGTGTCTGTAACCAATCCTTGAGAAAGCAGGTGTGCAGTCAGAAATGGGAGGCTTGCTCTCAAGACTTTTTTAGGCAGATCTATGGATCTGCATAAAATCAAGTTCAGACCAAGAAGCTTTCTTTTCTAAGGGCACACAGGGAGACTGGTAAAAAGCACAACTAGGAAGACCTAGCTGTGCCTTCAAGGGCTTCCATTACTGCAAATTGAACCATCCCAGTATAGGCTGGGCTGTTGCAAAATGAGGTCAGAAAGTTTGAATATTTTATTTAGAGGGGTAACAAACTAAAGTGAGGAGTGCTGATGAGATTATCTGTACCCTCAGATTGCATTAGGAGCATCCCACCTGTGCATACACTGGGTACTCACCTTCACCCTGGTGCAGATGTCTGCAGTGTCACCACTTCCCCCTTTGTTTTCCTCTCTTCAGAGTGAGCTGGAGATGGTGGACCACCTTGCAAACACCGAGATCAACAGCCAGCGCATTGCTGCTGTGGAAAACTGCTTTGGGGCTTCTGGACAGCCCTTGGCCTTGCCAGGCAGGGTCCTTCTGGGAGAAGGGATTTTAACCAAAGAGTGCCGCAAGAAACCAAAGCCTCGCATATTTTTCCTTTTCAACGACATCCTGGTCTACGGCAGCATAATCATCAACAAAAGGAAGTACAATTCCCAGCACATCATCCCCCTTGAAGATGTCACTCTGGAGACGCTGCCAGACACCTTGCAGATGAAGAACCGCTGGATGATTAAAACCTCCAAGAAGTCCTTTGTGGTTTCGGCCGCCTCCCTGACGGAGAGGAAGGAGTGGATCAGCCATCTGGAGGAGTGCATCAAGCACCTGCTGACGAAGACGGGCCGGCAGCCCTGCCGGGAGCACGCGGCTCCCTGGATCCCCGACAAGGCCACGGACATCTGCATGCGCTGCACGCACACCAAGTTCTCCACGCTCACCCGCAGGCACCACTGCCGCAAGTGCGGCTTCGTCGTGTGCGCAGACTGCTCCAGGCACAGGTTCCTGATGCCCCGGCTGTCCCCCAAGCCCCTGAGGGTCTGTAACCTGTGCTACAGGCAGCTGCTGGCAGAGGAGAAGAAGGAGGCAGAGGCGGATCGGAGGCAGGCGGAGCCGATCCGCTCCGCCGTGGGCTACGAACCCTCCAGCGGCGATGACAGCGACAAGTCTGACGACGAGAAAGCTGAGCAGTGGCCAGCAGACACTGAGTTTTATACCTCAGCAGTATCCTGGTCATCTTTCCACAGCTGACCTTCCTGGGAGCTGGTGGCCTTCAGACACTGGGAAGCCAAGCTCTGGCCTCCAATGTGTGTCCTTCGTGATGTTTTCTCTGGAGGCCGTGCCTAGGAAGGTGGATCTTGGCCCGTGTGTGGTGTCAGAGCAGAGATGAGGGTACCACCCCTCTGAGAACCCCTCATATGATGTGAGCACAGAGAGAACAGCTCTGGCAGGAAGAGCATTGAGGACTGGGGCAGCGCCCTGTGAATCAGTCTTGGCCAAATGAGCTCACCTTCAGTGCCTTATTCTTCCTCTCTGCTAAAACACACCAATGTGAACATCTTCTTTGAGATTGGCTCTTGGGAGAAAAAGGAGCAAGAAATCCTGGAGCTGAGCATATTTTCCTGCTCACAGTGTGTTCCTCTGTCACGGCAAGGGCCACTCTGGATGCTGCTTTCCATGAGCATTCTGAGATTGTCACTGCAAGCCTGCCAGCCTGAGGGCATAGCTGCCCATCCCTGCACTGTAAGGCCATCTCTGGCTTCCCTGTCTTCAGCTGCTTCTCTCCAGGTTGAAAACACTTCAGAGAATGGTACTTTGAGTGCAGGGAGCTTGTGTGAGGCTTAGTGTGAGCAGCCCTAGCAAAGCACTGGAGCATCCAGCTCTCTCACATGGAAAGAGGTCATGCCAGTGGTACCAGGCCAGAAGGAGGAAGGAGAGGGGCAAGGGGACAGGGAAAATTACACAGAGCAGTGAAATACGGAGGGAGAGAGCTAGTGCAGCTCACTCAATCAACTGCAGAGCCCAGATCTTAAACACAGGCAGTTATACCAGATTCCTAGAAACTTGAAAAACTCAAGCCTATCAGGTAAAAGGACAGCCCAGGGAAGACTTGTTAAAAGTCTTTAAAAATCCAGGAAAAAGCCCCAAATTAAGATCCTGTGAAGTACAGCACTTCAACTTCCCCTTCCCTCCTGGACTGCTGCCCAAGGCATCAGATTCTCACTTGTGGGCTCACCTCCTGCCTTATCAGTCTCATGAGTCCAAAGTTAAGGTCCTTTATGCACTTCAAGCATGGGAGCCAAAGACTTTACAGTTTACTTGAGATCAACTCTAAAGTTCAAATTCAGTTAGAAATAAACTGTGTTTATTCAAGTATTCTATCATAATGTAGCATGGGAGTAAATATAGAGGAAATCAGACAACAGCAATTGTTTTGCAGCAGACATTTCTACAAACTCCGTTATTACTTTTAGTATATTTTTTGTATTGTGTGTTTTGTGGTCTGGAAAAGCAACATGGCTGGGAATTCACTGCCAATGTTCTAAAATGTTTCCTTACCATGACCTGTTACAAGCAGTGCATTGCTTGACAGATGGCCATGGGTTTTTTTAAATTTCAGTTCAAGATAATTATTCTTACTGTCTTTCATAAACTGCTACTGTTCCAGTGAATTTGTATCACTTGACTGTGTGTGAATAAAGATATAGCCAACAGGAAGGAGCCAGGAAAACAGGACAATAAAGTGTGTTATTATTGAACAAGAGTCTTAAGAAGAGCTGGGATCCAGGCCTGGCCAGCCCAGCACAAGTTGTGATTCCTTGGCTGTGGGGAGACTGCTCTGGTTTCTATTTACTGCTTGAAGGTAAGGGCATCAAATCTGATGCTTCCTTTCTATTTATACCATGTTGTTGTCTGACAGACTTTTCCCAGCCCTTCTGCAATCCCCTGCAGTAGTCTGTATTAATTGGAATGGTATTTTTCCGGTGGGGACACAGCTCAGAGTGGGCCAGCAAACCTTATGACCTAAGCAGATGTTTTTGGGCTTTAAAGCAATAAGTACACCGAGTTCTGTTTTTTCCATTCCTCTCCAGGCTTAGTTCCTAACTGCACAGCAGTGATTGTTTTTTCAATGCCTCCCACCCACCAGAAGGGTGTACATGCTATGCAAACAGAAAATGACCTTAAAAATAAACAGCCATTAGAGTGATCCACAGCCAAAAATAGCCCAGCTGCTGAATCTGCATCCAATCAGAAATGAATTGCAGTTTTGAACCTAATCCTTAGTTCTGTTAGAGATCAGCTTACTTTATGTGTTTGAAGGTCTTACTATTGCCAGCCCCAAAAGACCTATGAACTGCTTTTATGCTCTAATGAGGGACAGGCACGCCTCTAAAGAATGCCTTCTTGGTGAGCAAGAGCTTTTCTTAATCACAGCAGGGAAAAAAGGCAGAAAAAAACCAACAAACCACCAAAACCAAGCTGGCCCCTTTTTTTGGTCAGCAGCGCTGATGGCTTTTGGGAAAATGCACACACCTTCCACCAACTGGAAGCCCCAAGAAACCAAGCAATTCTTAAACTTTTAATGCCTATGGTAAAAGGATCCTGCCTAGGAAGACATGGGGAAATTTAAACAAAGCCTCTCCCCTGCTTCCTGAAGTTCTGTTGCAGAGCTCAGCACTGGGATTAGAGCCTGGGGCTCCTGGCTCCTGGCCTGCTGAACACATGGGTTTTAAATCACAGGCTGTGTGCTGTTACAGTCCAGCCTGATTCTATCTCCAGTGCATTAATAGGGCATTTCCTGATGGTTTATGCTCCCTCTATTTTAGCTAAATAAAGGCCTTACCAGAGATTCATTCCAGTCTGCAGCCCCACGTGGCCAGGAAGAGCAGCAGCTCCAGTGCTCACCTTGGGAAACCTCTGCAGGCTGGAGCCTTTGTGGGGTCACAGCCTCCTCCTGAAGGGCTCCCAGACATGGAGGATGGGGATCAGTGGCCAGAAGAGGCTCAACCCCTGCCTGAAGGTGTCACAACCCAAAGGGCACTGCAGAGTGAAGGTGTCCCCATTGCACACCATCCTCTTCTGCTCTCCAGAGTTGGTTAGAGGGGGAGGAAGAGGATGGCACTGCTGCAGCAGCCAGTCATGAAAGCTTAAGAGAAGGTAATGGAGAGATTTGCTCTGCAAATAAACTGAAAGGATCAAAAAGGTTCAAGGAAAGCTGCGTGTTCTGCTGTCCTAAGGCACAGCTCAGGCACACAGCAGCAGCTCCCAGGCACATCCCACCAGCTCCCAGCACGGTGCTGATTCAGCATTCTCAAGCACTCAGGAGGGAGAACTGAGCCAGCCGCTCCAACCAGGTCTTGCTCCCAGTTACTCAAACAGTTTTTATCCAAGCTGGATTCCTGGCTCTGCCACAGCTCACAGCCTCTTCCAACTCACTCCTGCTGCAAGGCAGTTTCTCATGTTCTTCACTGAGTCTGGATTTTTGGTTAGGAGGAGGAACTGAGGAGTACACACGGTCCCAGCTGCTCCTGAGCTGTACAGGGGTGTCTCCAATGCAAAGTACAGGCTTCTGTTTCTCACTCTTTCTGTTCCAGGCCATTGACCTTTAAGAATGGTGCTGGTAGAAAGGAGCTGTTACACTGCTGTCCCATTCATGGTGGACACAGAACAGCTGCAAGAAACCCTTGCCCAAGACCTATGTGCTGGAGATGGTGTCCAGGGCACCTGGAGAGGAGCACAGGCTGCACACCAGGGTGTAAAGCACTGCAGGGGCAATACCCAGCCAGGTCTGCTTGGTGTTACATGGCACAGGCAGGAACAGCCCCAGTGCCATGCAGGTGTATGGAAGGGAGCCTCTCCTACCTGTGACCTTGTTCATAAAATCTCCAAACGCAGCCAGTGCTGTGGTCCTGTGCTGCAGGTGGAGGAGAGGAGACAGGCAGGGAGGTGGTGTGAAGTGCTGGTGAACCCTGAGCAACACCAAAGCTGGCATTTGACTTCAGTTCCAGTAAGGGCAGGAAGTGCAGAGAAGCAATGAGCAAGTTTTATATAAACCTCTTACAGAGAGGTTCACAGCCCAGAGTGAGTTACACAAACTCCCCAGTCTGTGATTGTAGGAAGGGGAGACAAAAAGCAGGAGGACAGCTAGATAAAAGGTTTTACTTTAGCAAAGCTCTATTGTGCAGCACCTTTTGTTGCACACAGCCTGGGGCAGAGCATCTGCTGCCAGCAGCCATCCTGCTACCTGTGATCCTGCTACCTGTGATCCTGCCCCATTCAGCAAGGGATTGCTGAGCTTTGGCCAACTTCTCCTTTTTTTAAAATCATAAACACAAGGTGTTTTGGTGACAACCTGGAAAAATGGATTTGAGAAGGAAAAAGCATTAACTCAAGGCCAGACAGGTCTCTTTCCCTCTAACAGCAACAAGAAAAAAAAATCATGTGTTTTTTACAGGGAGAGTTACACATAAGGTAAAACCAGAGCCTTAGTGGCTTCATATAAAAAGGATTTCCAGAGTGCTTTCAGAAGTGCCCCTCACTGAGGGGCATCTGAGCCATCCTCAGATGATTCAAACAGCTCCAACAGGGGTGAGAGCCAGAACCAACCCACAAACCAGAGCCTCCAGCACCCAGGTCACAGAGCCTTCCCTCAGAGCCTCTGACTTGGTGAGTGCTCAACAGCGAGTTCCAGGCAAACTAATGTGAGTCTCTAGATCCTCCCCAAAATGTCCCTGAGTACATCTGTTTCCTGTTTGAGCAGTCTCCAAGAGCCAGGTGGTGTTCATAGTCCAGAAGTCTTTCCTATGCACGCTCTGTGAGGCAGCCCTGCTCCCCAGGCAGCCTCTGGGGCTGGGGCACAGCATCCTCCCCCTGCACAGCCCCTGGGCAGCAGGGAGCCTCACACCACTTGCAGGACTGTCTCCTCTCTGGGGAGAGGCTGCTTTTGAGTGGCCTGGCAGCATCCAGCTGCTCTCCCTGACACACTCCTACCCACAGCTGTCTGTGGAGCCCAGGGGAGCAGAGGCAGCAGTGATGCTGTGCATTAACCCTGCTGGGGCTGCAGCACAGCTCTCTGCTGGGGCTCAGGCAGGGCAGATGCCTTCCCCCAAACCTCAGCAGAGACAGCCTGGTGTCAGCACATCCGTCCCGCGGGGGGTGGCCCCGTCCCACAGACTGTGAGGCTGCATTTGTTCATTCAGCAGCACCAGGCTCCAGGCAGGGACAATCCCCGAGGGCTGAGCAAACCCCTCTGTCTGCCCTGGGTCCCACAGGCACTCGGGGTGTCACACACTGCAGCCATCTGTCTGCAAGGAAACAGCTTCAATGATGAGAGGTTCTACAAAACCCACTGGCAAAGAGCTGTTCATCTGGGGATGGTGACAAATGGAGACTGTCACGCTTGGCTACTTCAGGACTTAACAGTACTGCTGCTGCTCTCTATAATACAGCAGTGGAAGGTGTGTTAGCTCCATAAAAACACAGGATCTGGAATGCAGCTGGTGTAGCCCTGGAGCAGGGGCAGCCCTTACAGCACACCCTGGAGCCTAAGGACAACCCCCTGGAGCAGCAGAGCTCAACAATCACCCAGTAAGCACTGCTCACACCAGCTGACATCCTCCCTCTCTCCTCAGGGACACTCCAAAGCCCAACCATGGCTGTCACAGAAGGGATCTGAAAGGATGAGGTTGTTGGTTGAGACCTTTCCCCCCATTCCAGCACCCTCACCCTTTGGGAGAACCATCTGGGCAGTGTATGAAGAATGGGGAGCCCCCAGCATTGGAAATGTTGCTCCCCTTGGGAAATGGGGGAGGGGTCCTGGTGCTGGAAGCTGGCAGAGGAGCTGGTCATTGCCCAAGCAAGAGCAACACAGCACCCTGGACACAGACTTTGACAGGCTGCTCCAGAACAGATGTGGTTTAACAGCTGTCTGGAAGCTCATCACCTCCCACACAGCTCTGCCTCCCACTCAGAGCACTGGAACTTTCTCCTCCTACTCATCCTCCCCACCAGAATTTGCCTCTGGAGGCTGGATTTTCCTGGGGCCAGCTCATTCAGCTCCAATGGGACGAGGCTGCAGTGAGCAGGGCCTCCCTCCCAGCTGTACCAGCCCTGCATAACAGGCACCTCAAGGTGAGTGTGAGTTGGAGAGTTCCTGGCTGCAGCTTTAGAAATGACAGCAAGACAGGGGAAGAGAAGCAGCTTTTAAAATATATCTATATAGAGAGAGATTCTGCAAAACAAAGCAATAGCATGACCATATCTTAATACAACCTCCACTTTAAAAGGGTGTGAATAAAGATTTCCCTCTCTAAAAACATGGCCTAGTGTGTTGGGTTCTGGTGGCTTGAAGACATTTTCTTTGTGGTGCAAGTAATAAAGGCATTTGGTTTAATTTTTAAGTTGATATTGCACTTTTGAGACCATGAAGTAACTGATTGCAACTGATGGATCAGGAGAGGTCAGGGCCTCTGCTTAATCACTTGTTTGTACTTGGGAAAGCAGTGAGAGAGGAAGGCTCCACTCCTGAGCAGAATAAAAGGCACAAAGGCAAATGGGCAGGTCTTCCCTAGCACAGGAAACCCCTTTTGTACAACACAAAAAATGCCACGTTTTTTTGAGAACATGATTGTTTTGGCAGTTCATACGTTGTATTTTACTCACGTGTTGGCACAACACTGCAGGAATTGGGAGAACATGCAAGCAGTCTTACTAACCCAGAGCCAGAGTTTACCTATCCCAAAATCATGAGGGACAGCATCCAAGAGGCAGTGACAGAGCAATACTGCTGCTGCTTTAGTCTCTTGTCAGCCAGTGAGAGGCTTGTGGAGGCTGTGGTTGGTCCTGGCCCCATGTGACAAGTCCTCACTCTCAATCTGCCTAATCACTTTCTGAACACATTTTTGTTTTGGCACTTCGAGCATCCTGTGCCTATTAGCCCCACAATTCCCTGTCACACGGTGTGAACAAGCATTTCCCCTCACCTCTGCCAGTTCAGGGGGTGCACCCTGCCTTCTCTACCACAGCATTGTTCCTCCTATTCATCTCTGTGCCAGCCACAGCTGTGACAAAATCTCCCCCCATTGGTGCCTTTTCCAGGTGGAACAGTTTAAACCAGCCCATCTTTACACAGGTGCCCTTCCATACAGTGTTATTCTTTGTATCCTTCACAGCTCTGCAATGCCCTGCTTGGCTCCAAAAGGACAAACCTGAGTGGACCAAGCAGGCTGCACAGACTATTCAAGATGTGGCTGTTACCTGGGTTTGTTCAATGACCTAACTACATTTACTTGGTTTCCTTTCTGTCCTAACCTCCTTGTTGCCTTCTGACTCACTGCTGAGCACTGAGCTTATACTGTCAGAAATCTGCCCAGTGACCTCAAGCTCCTTCCTGGCAGAAAACAGGTCAGCACTCTGCAGTCAGGGTTATGTGGCACTTACCGTACCCAGGGCTCTGCTGACTGCAGGCTCATGGCAATGTTTGCAGCTGCTGGCAGGCAGGGGGGTGCTGTGGGAAGGTGGCTTTTCTGCCCAGTAAGGTTTTGAAATCTTGCAGATAAAGCAGAGTATCCTCTCTATTCCTCACCGCGGCAGCACAGCACAGTGTGACCTTATTTTCCTTTGCCACCAGCACACAGCTGTACGATGGACGTACAGCAGGAAGATGCTGTACTTAGAGCACAGCAGCATGAGCACAGAGCAGGGGCTCTTGGGCCCAGCAGTGCCTGGGTTTAACTCGGGAGCACTGGGATTGCATCCTTGGGCAGGGCTGGGAGATGGTGCGGCTGGAAATGGAGCTGCTGCCAAAACACTGCAACCACATCGTTAAACGCTTGGCACGTGCAGCTTTCCATGAACATCCGAGGTTCCCAAAGACAGGCCAAGGCTGACCAAAGGACATGGGGCAGGTTTGGAGTTGAGGTGTGAGCAGCCAGTAGTTGATTAATTGATTTCCTGATTGCTATCTGCAGACACCATCCAATTTTGGTCTATTGCACAACAATGCAGCACAGTTACATCAGGCACAACACAAATACATACCTTTGTCACAAGGCAGCTTAATTAGTCAGTAAGAGCAGAGCACTTTGAAGATGAAAAGCACTACTAGAGTGCTCCTTATTATCCTCGCCGGTACTTATCATTAGTGGCACAATGTGAGGGCTAATCTTCACCCTGTACTCACCAGGGATGTGCTGCTGCCATTGTCAGCAGCCCCAGTCCCACTGGGCTGGGTAGAGTGCACGAAAGCCCGAAATTAGGATTAGCCTGAGCGTCAGCACAGGCTCCTGCAGAGTTAAACTTCTAACAGCAGAAAGCCTCAAGTATGCAGGTGGCTGCCAGGCGATGGGAGGCTGTTTGCTGTGGTTATGGAACAAATATTTTATACACAGATTCCTGGAGAGAATGGCTGGGAAAAAGCATGTGAGCCCCTTTTATGGAAGCCAGCAAAATCAGATCCAGGAGCCTTCCTCACCAGCACCCTGGTTAGCCTTTTATTACTGACTTTGTTCCTGCATAAACCATTAATAAACTGCAGTTTGGGCAAAGTCTGCTGCATGAACTGCGGCTCACAGACAGGCACAGAGTAGGCAGCTGATTCCTACTGATACTTCAGCAAGTATTCTGCTTCAATCTACTATTTTCTGGACCATTTTGCCCTATCCCCTGCTTTGTTGAGTAATCAAGCATTTGCTCTTGCACCCCATCTCTCTCAAGCCCAAATGTTACATTCAGCTTTTGTGTGTTTTGTACCCTACACTGCTATAAAAGGGAGCAAGTTTCTAACTTAGGATTTTGAAATACTGATTACGAAGGGTTTAAAATTTACCTGGAAGAGCGAGGTAGGAAAGTGAGATGGCCCCCTCATTTTTGCCCTGAAAGAGTAGGATTTGTAGAGCCAGAGAGGTTTGGGTAAATGCAGATAGCAGTCAAAAATCAGAGATGCCCTGGGCTCCTTTCTTGTAGAAAACTTCCATTAGTATCAAGCAGAATTGTGTACCAGGGAGAGAGCAGAAATGGAGAGGAAATATCCATTGGACAGTTAGCTGGGTGAGAACAAAAACTAATTTTGGCCATATATAGCAATATCAGAAGAATGAGCTTACCTACACCCAGGACAGGCTTTACTCCTTAAGGAGAAGCAGATCTACAGCTGTGAGGGAATGCCAGCACCTGGGGAGGTATAGTTGAGGCTAAACCTGCACTGGCTCCATGGTTTCTCCCATTGCAAACACTCAGATCTCTGTGAATGTTCAGGAGCTGATTCTGATTCTCCAGTTATTTTGCCTTAACATCTCAGCACAAGGAGCTGCTCAGGGAGCTGCAGCAGGGTGAGGTAAAAATAACACCTTCAAAGCTTTTGTGTTTTTAGAATGAACCCAAATTACAAAGATTATTCATCATATCTCACTGACTGATACAGAAATAGAACTCCATTCTGTCTTCAGATTTCCTGTACAAAGTAATCTGAGAGTGCTCTACTCCAAAGCAGCATGTCAGAGCATAGGACAGATTTAATTTCACCCTAAATCACTCCTGCCTACTGAAGCTGAGCAGAAAATAAGGAATACAAAACATTTGCATCCTGTTAGACACTCCTGTACAGGGTCTAATTAGTTAAGGTCAAACATCAGTGTAAATCTTTCACTCCCCTGCCACAAAGAAAGTAGCTACATCTCAAAACTTAGCAGTTTCTTCTTTGTCGTGATTGCTGTGAACCTCTGCTGACATGTATTACATTCCTTCTTTGATGCTCATGTCCTGACTGCAGGATCAGAGACTGGTTAGCTGCAGAACAGTGCTATCACATTTCTGTAACACACCATTTCCTACTGATGGATTACAAAGTGTTTAACAAAAAGCACATTCAGGATCTTAGATGGGAAGTTACTCAAGGTCACCCAGCAAACAAGCAGAAGAGCCAGAGAAGGTGATAGATCTCCTGAGGCCCAGCAGAATGGGCTTGCCTCAAAGCCACACTGCTCTCCCTGCTGACAGCTGAAGGGTGAGCTCGAGTGAAAGATGAGCAGGGAGGGAACTGCAAAGGTACAGGTGTCCAAATGCAGCGTCTGTACTGAATGTTGAAACCCGTAATGTTCGCGTTAAATTCTTCCTGCTGAACAGTCATCCAAAGAAATGAATACCTTCATTTTTGCAGACTTCAGAGTAATTTTATATATTTACCTCGTAGGCTCTTCTGGAATTCATAAATCACACTTAATGAGAAGTATTAGCCCACACTTACTGCAATTACATGATGAATGTTTGATTTCTGGCTTACAGCCTGAAAAATACATAGATTTCTGTGATCTCTAGAAAGGTAAAGATGAAACCTCACATTTTAATTAGGGGCTAATAGCTTTAGTTCACTTCGATGCAAAGGCCTTTGGTTTTTTAAAAGCTTTCCAGCCCAGCTGAAAGGCTGCTACTCAATTAGTCTGGAGTTATACATCAGCTGATCAAGCAGTGACACCCTAAGCTATTGCTTTCTCTGTAAGAGCTTTTAGTTGGTGGAAAAATGCATTGCTTTTACATCCTCTGGCTGCACCAGGGCTGCCAAAGTGCTGATGGAGACTGAGCTCAGCAGGTGCTACCACTGCAGCTACACAGGATCAGCCCCTGGGCCTGCCCGTGTCACCAGTGAGCACTGCTGGAGCTGCTGCAACTCTGCAAGGAAAAAAAAGGGGAAAATTTAATGTCCACATAAATCTGCACATTTTTTAACAGGAATATGAATTTTGGAATAAGTGATTGGAAGTGTGTGTATGTGAAAGCACCAGACAATTAACAGAGAGGCCTCTCTGGATAGTGAGGGATGCCATTCCATCAAAGGGAGGATTCACTCCTGCTGTCCAGCCCAGGAGGCCCCACACTGGTGAGAACACAGCACAGGTAGCTCCTGAACAAGACCCTGCACTGACAGCAGGACAGTCACAGGAGTTTCAGCAAACCACACATGCCAATGCTCCTGTCAGCCCAACAGGCCAAGGGGCTCACGGGAAGGCCAGCAGCAAGGCAGCAGCAGTAGGATATAAAAGGTATTCTAATGGAAAGAAATTGTCCAAAAAGTTAGCTAATCATTGAAAATCAAGAAGAACCAGGAGATGAAGTGAGGATTTGACTCATCCTCCATGGGCACAAGCAAACCTGACCAGACCCTCTGAGCAGGTATGCACGAGAGTATGGCTGTGTAAAATCTAATTGCTTAATGACTTTGAATATTACAATCCCCTTCCAAGAATCTTCCAGTGAGTTTTGTAGGCCTAATTTTCTATAAACCAACTGAAGTGAGAAAAGGCATGCTCATCTCCACTGGGTTGCAATCTTCAGGGGGGTGTCATCTGAAAGAAATGTGGACATACACTGGGTCTCAATAGCATTATGGCATGTGTGCCCAACAGAATTGTACCTCAAAAGAACAGCTATCCTGGCCCACCCAGCCCTCTGCAGCACAAGGCTTCCTCCCTAAAGAGGTGAGTGTTAGTGGGAGCAGGTGACAGCAGTCATTCCACCTCACCTGTGCCCCACGTGCTGCAGCACATGTGGCAGGAGCTATACCCTGTGATCTGTGAGAAGAGTAAGAGTTCTGCCAGGGGACAGCAGCCTGTAACCAGGCTACAGCACACAGTGCCACACACCACACTGCTGGAACCATCTGAAATGATGCTGAGAAACAATCAAACACAACATGCTGGTAGTATCACACCCCACTGCTACTGCCACTGAGCTCACATAGTCCCCCACCAGCAGCTGGGTGCTGTCGTCACCCCCTCACACCACAGCAGCTGATGGGGAAGCTGGTGAGTGTCCCAAGCCTTCCAGCAAACTATTGCTGCAGGAGAACATTCAGCCTCCTTCAACAAACCTGCTCAGGCAGCAGAGCAGCTCCCCAGCCTGGCAGCAGGCACGGGCAGGGCAGCAGCAGCCTGTGGGGGAACCCCAGCCCACACTGCCCTGGAAAGGAAGGACACTCGTGTGTGCCCCTGAGATGGTGGCACAGCATCCTCACCTGCCAGCAGCCCTCCGGAGGCCTCTGGGAGGGAAAAGGAGACTGTCTCCTTTGGGAATGTTCTGCCCAGCAAAGCCCTCTGCAGGTGTGGCTGTGCAGCCCTGCAGGGAGAGAGGCTGTCCTTGGAAAAACTGCCCACGGAATGCTAACCCCTGGGACTTTTCATACTGCCTAAGAGGTGAGAGATGACGTGACAAATATGAGCCAAGAGCCACCCTCCTTTGTGGGGCACAAAGAAATGCAGCCCTCCAGGTAACACACTCCTCACTGGCTTGCCAGCTCCACTGTGAACAATCTGCCTTTGCAAACTGGCTGCTGCTCAGCTCACAAAATCCACTTGTCCTCCAGTAATCAAGAAGCAAACTGCCCTCCTCTGCCTGATTCTGTATTTTCTCACTATAATTAAATGTGACATGCAGCTGCAGTAAATATTTGTGCTGTCACAGCTCACATATGATAATCACCAAAGAGCCAACTTCAGCAGGGAATGCATATAAATTCTAGTCTAGTCTGTAGCTGGGCTGATATTTTTAGTCTAATAAAAATTCACTAAAGGTAGAAATCTAGCAGAGTAAGAGCAAAAAAAGAATGCAACCTTACTTTTCATAGAAAAGGTAACTAACTGTGTTATCCAGGTACTGAGGCAGCCTTGAGAGGCTGAGTTTAAGAATTAATCTAATTGCCACTAGATGGCACATCTCAATTACTAATCTGCATCTGAATTCAGAATGGAATTTAAAAGAGCATATATATTCCCTGTCACTGCTAACAGAACACTTTGTGTTGCTTTCTATTTTGAAATCAGAGAGCTTAAAAAAACCCAAATAAAAAAGAAGAATTTTTAACTAAAAATACACCATCTGCCAGTGAAAACCTAGCTTGATTCTGTCACATCTACAACCAAACCAGGTTAATAACCAGCATCACAGATGGTTTCTTTATATAAATACGTACATCTCCCCATGGTGACTCTTTCAGCTGCTTCCCAAAACTGCTGGCACTGTCTCACCTCGTTTCCTAGGCAATGGCTGTGCCTCACACTCAGCCTGGACAGTACACAGCTGGAATGGATTTCAGAAGATGCCATCCCCTGCCCGTGGCTGTTTCCAACACCAACAAGGGATGCAGTGGTGGACAGCCATGTCTCTACCACAGAACAGCAACAGATGGATATTAAAGCACTCTCGTGCAGCTGCTCTTCTCCCTCAGGTGATCAAATCTGCTGAAGGGTGCTTTCAACTGGCCCAAATTCCCACATAAGGCTACACACCAAAAATCATGGTGACCTTGATATGACAGCATGGGGCTGCAGTCAGAGCACTAAAGGTACAATCTGCTCTTCCTGCAGCATTCAGCAATATAAACTGTTATAAGCCACTGAAACACAAACCACAAAATCTTTGTGGCTGCCATGCTCATTTTCCCTCAATAGTTAAGTATCAGGGTGTCCATCAGGAGTGGTCATTTCCTAATTCTATTAAGTCCAAACTCACATGAGATGAGCACTTGAGCTCATTACTGTTCTTCCATTGGCAGCAGTGAAATGTGCTTCAGATCAGTCTGCAAACCTACTGCTACCACTCTGAAAACAGGTACCTGCCACATTCCAAGGAGCATCCATATCTGTTAAATAAAGATATGGAGAACAAACACAATTCACTTCCTTTCTTCTAGTTCTACTCCAGTCATCTGAAAACCTCTAGAAGTTAAATTTACTGTAATGACTAAGAGCATGCTCCTCTGTGGCCTAAAGCTTCTCAAGAGCCCAGCAGCAGTGGGGTTTGACACAAGCTAGGACTGGTCTGTACAGAACTCTGAACTACTTGGACCCGAGTTCTGTTGGCAACCATGTGACACATTCCCCTTTTGTACCACAGTGATACCTCAAAGAGTGTGGATCTAACTGGTTTACAATTTCTAAGGGTATAATAAAAAGCATTTCAAAGAATACTCTTAGAGTATCACAGGAGAGCAGAGGATCACAGTGAAATGATCTAAACTCCGTCCACATCTATTACACTGATACAAGTGATAAAAATCCATTCACTACCTATGTTTGGGCCCAAATTTATGAACACCTGTAAAATGGGGGTCATGATATTGACGTCTGAAACCACTGAAACTTGTAAAGGTCTGTTTAAATACTATTACAGATGAACAGGAGCCCCCATTTTTCCTACAGCCTGCTTTACAATCAGTTGTCAGCTCTGTTCATTCTGGGTTTGAACAGCTGAGCACAGGATGCCAACTCCATCCCACTGGATCATTCAGTCATCTGTCACTGCTGGCAGTGTGTTGTTTTGGAAAGACTGAATGTAATTTGTGAAATAACCAGAAAATTGCAAATAAAAGTAACTGGATTCACAAAAATAGTATTTTTAAATGAATGTAGTTTTTAAATCTTTGAAAAGTTGCAGTGTGTGTAGTTTCATTTCTGCCAATGAAACGGAAACTCCACTGATTTGAGGCTTGGCATTATGAAACTCTGACAAGGTTAGGAGTGCCCATTTACCACTCATTTCCACCTCCTTTTCACATCACTGAAAAAGGGTTATCAAATGCTGAGAACAATCACTGCCCTGCACTCCACTGAATTTATCAGAGGCAAAGGGTACCTGCAGAAGTGAATTAATCAAACACATATAACAGCAGCTTCTGAGTTTAAAGCTTTACCATTTAAATCTTAACTTAGAGAAACCTCATCACACACATGGAGATAGACCTTTATTTTAGGCAAAAAAAATGAACTTCTCAAAGCAGTTTCACTTGTCTTTACACACATAGAAGGCATACCTGCACATTTTTCTACCCGCAAACTTGTCCTAGGAGTGCCTTGAAACCCAGTGTGAACAATGGCTGGGACACTGAGCACCATGGCATTTGGTGCTCACAGCAATAATGGGGCTGGCACATGAGCCCACCCCACCAGCCCTGCTGCTGCCAACTGCTGGGTGCCACTACAGGCCTGCCTGAGTTCTTAAAGAGTTCATTTCATTGAAAGCAACACACAGATCACTGTCAGGCTTCTTATGAATATTTTAATGAAAACAGAGGACCAGCTGTACAGACTCAGTCAAGAAATGACAACCTTAATCCTGGGGCTAACATAAAACTGGCAGATTCAGTTCCCCAGTTTTTTAATGCTTGCCACACCCTCCCATTCTAGGGCACAGGAACTTGGTGAAAACTGAAAGCGTTCACAATTTGTTTTCCTGTTACTTGAAATCTTGTTTAAGTATTTGCTTCACTTCTGACATAAAAAGATAACTCAGGAATTACAATAAAAATGTGACAAAGCAAGCATGGATTGAGTTCTTTCAGTTCACAGTAGAGTAATGTACTTCCTCATAAAACTTTCCTTTGCAGGGCTGAAACAAACAGCAGGTAAAATTCTTCAAAGTGCCCCAGCTATGTTGGCACTTTACATGTCATTCACAGGGAAAAAAATTCAAGCACTTAAACGGAATCAAGTTTCCTAAATAAAAATAAATGGCTTTGCAAATTTTTCACAAGTGACACATTAGCGTAAGAGCAGCATGATTCCCTTCAGCAGTTTGAGTTAGTCCTAGTGCAGAGCAATCCAAAACTGCAAGTTAGTGTCATGATAATGCAGTCATCTAATACTATCCTTACAAATCCACACAAATCAAAAATGATAATAAAAATTTAAAAACCCCCAGACAGCAAAAATTACTTAGATTGGCCTATATTTATAAATAGCATTGATAACTAGTTGTGTTGAAGATTCACAGCTATGGGAGTAAAATTCATTCCAGCATAAAAAGCCTGCTCTGTAGAGGATTATTCTTCATACCTTATTTGTGCTTTTAGCTCATTGGTAAGGTAAGAGGTCAGCACTCCTAGCATCTTCTCTGAGAGACTAGAATTTGCCATTACAAGAGCAATCAGGTGAGCAGCATCAGTCCAGTTTAAGTTTCTGACAACAGCTGTGGCTTCAGCACAAAGTTTCTGCTTCTCAGCAGCAGGCAATTCCATTAAAATCTGAGGGACTGACTTGAACTGTCCAGAAGTTATCCATCCAATCAATCCACCCACTGCTCCTCCTAGGAAAGACAGAGAATCATTAGTCTTTACCAGTTAAAGCCTGAAATTCTATTCACAGCCTTCACCAACAATGTTCCCACCTTGATTACAAATCAACCTAGAGTTGTATATGTGTCTGCTTTAACCAGATTTCTACACTATATTCAAAGCACCAGAAAAGATTTTAAAAGCTCTTTACATCCACAGCAATCATAAAGAAACCCTTTATACCATAAACAAAAATAGCTTCAAGCTAGAAACCAGAAACAAAACACTCTCTGGGACTCTCTCTTAGGAGAAGCTCTACTACTAAATAAAACCTTGCCCAAGGAAAACAGCAGACCAACAACTGCCTTATCAATGTCATAATCTCTTACTAGATACTCCCAGACTGATCAAAGCTTTCTGCTTCTTCAGGAGTCACACACTGCAGCCTCCTACACACGCGAAGCCCACCCCTGCAGGTGCTCAGAGACCAAACCCATTGGACACATTCAAGCTTCCTTCTACCAGATGCACACCCCACCCACCCAGGTGGACAAGACATGCCTAGGGAAGTAGAAGGTCCCAGGTTATCAGGATAACAGCAGAGGGATGGATCATCTCCAGCCAATGTGGCTGTGGCTGCTGAGAAACCAGCCTGGCAGCCCTACGGGGCTCTTCTCCACCAGCAACCCACAGGACTGACAGCATTGACCAGAGCATGAATGTCCTGGGACAGAGGGAGGGGAAGGGGAAGGGGACTCTCACAATGGAGAGGTGGCAGAACTGACCCTGCCACCTCCAGTGACTGTTCCTAAAAAGTCATCTCAGCACTCACAGGGATGCAGTTTTCCATTAGACAAAAATTCTTAATTTGTAGCTTCTACTCAGTTAGCAATTTTTCCCATGATACCACAGGAATACTTGAAAGCCTACGATGGCTGAATTCATCTTCAAGGGACTTTTATGAGAACATCAATAACTGATTTAGGGGCACTTAATGCAAAAGCCACTGCCAGTATTGATGTCTAAGCTCCTGGTCCATTGAGACGGCATTTGTTACACGATCACACTTTTTCCCCCAAGCAACAAAGTCCACTGTGCTCAGAGCAGGCAGTCCTTGGGAAGCATGAGGACTGCAAGCCTCTCCAGCAGTGCTGCACATGGCAGAAAACTCATCCTCATTCCTGGTGCAAAGCAGCAAGAGAGACAACCCCTGCCACACAGTCCCACACCTATCCAGGCTGTTTGGGCAAGTCAAGGTGCACTTGACTGTAGCTGTCTCTCTAACTGTTTGGCTTATTTACTTTTCCAATTTAAAAAGTCAAACGAGAGGGTTATGATTTAGTTGCACTGTAATTGAGTAATTGCTTTTGGTTTAGCTAGTACTTATTACACTTACTATATATGCTTATTACTGTATACTTTCAGTATAAAGTAATAGGTATACTTGTTCCAGTGCCTTCCTCAGTGGCTGAAGAACATCCCTAGTGACTGGGAGACACTATGAAAGCTCAAACAAACCCTTAAAAGAGAAAATACATCCAAGAATAACTTTATTTCTCTTCATCTCACTCAAGAATGAGGCCACTTACATTATTACCTTCACTTCAGCTTACAAATTTCTTACAAAAGCTTAATTTCCCTGCTTTGTTCCTGATAACTTCAGTCATATATTTGTCTAAATACTACTCTGGCTATTAATTAAGTTCTGTACCTGTAATAGGAGTAAATACACAGCTTCACTTTGCATTGTCTGTTATCACTCCTCACAAATGCTTTGCTTGTTTTTGTAACTCAACCTGATGGAGGCACATTGCAGTTCACTCCAGAATCAGTAAGCCTGTGAAATTCCTGCACCTGCTCACGTGACATTCAAGGGCCAGGGCCCCCATGCCTTCAGTCACAAGGCAGCTTCCAAACTAGACAACTCTTAATTCCACAGTTACAGAGGAGAAACAATTCTTTATTATTAGACTTTGGCTTTCCTGTAACAAGAAGAAAAGCAAAGGGACAGGGAATAATGAATCCCAGTGAAAAAAACCCAAGTTCATCAGGATGTGGATATCAGGAACTTAAAATACAGAAATAAGCATCAATTTTAGCAAGACCATTTGGAAAATGATTCTGCCCCATGCTAAGGCTTCTTCACCCTCACCCGCCATCGCAGCAGGAAAACTCAACACTGAATGTCCCTTTCCCTCAGCCCACACCTCCTCATTCCTTCACTCAGGGATTTAAGCCCCCTCCTGTTCCTGAAGCAAAGCACACTTACCTACAGCAATGCCAGGGGGGCCTCCCAGCACTCCTCCCACGAAGGCTGATGCACCTGTCAGCAGGGCTCCCCGCCCAGAATGTGACACAGCAGCTCTCATGCCCCTCACCCTGGCCAGGTGGCTGAGCAGCGCCATCACGTCATCGGTGCGGATCGGCATCTCGCCCAGACCAAGCCCTGCAAAAGAGGTTTTAAGTTATCTTTTCACCACTGCAGCCGAGACCAAACCTAGCTGCTAAATGAATTCCAGGGGAACAAACCCCTGTTGGGCAAGGACACAAACAGGGAATAGTATCTGCTTTCTCTTTCAGTTCTCGTGGTGGAACACCACCCCTTACAGTAATTGCTGAAGGTCACTGAAACTGCCAATGAGATCTCAGGCTAGACCAGAAAAAAATGGGTTTATGACAAATTCAGAGATTCTACAGTATCAACTTCTTCAGAACATTGCTTTCGGCCCGACCAATTCCCTTGTGTTTTCAGCATCACACACAGCTCTGGGAAAAAGAGAGAGTTTCGCTCTACCACAACTAGCAGATTATAAACGACAATTCTGTCAGGTATCTTCTCATTGTCCTAATTTTTTACCACAGATCAGTCAATTTTGTCCACATATCAGTTCTTCTCCTTGTTTTCGTACATGTTTAAACCCGTCCATGCTGATTTCTGAAGGCAGGACGCTGCCTGTAGCAACCAAAAAGTCTGTGAGGAAGCTTTGGAGGAAAGACGTGGTACTGGGACATTTAGTGCTTGGGGTGCTCTGGAGTCAGGCCATCAGAAATGTAGGGGTGGATGGATAAGGCAGTCAGGACTCAAAGCAGAGATGCCAGAAGTGTCTCATGTAGGAGGAAGCAGAGACACAGGACCCCAGCTTGTAAAATGCTGTCACATGTCCTCAGCAAGGGACAGAGACCTGTCCCTGAGAACAAGCACTCTGGGATAAAAAACAACCTCGCCACCTCAGTTACTTGCTGCTGCTGCTCATTACATAAATACTTCCCCCTATGCACACCAGCTGAGGAAAGGGCTCCCAGAGATAATTAAAAACAAACAAAAAAGTATTCAAGAGGATTAAAAATAAAATCACATATACACAAGTTGCAGATTTCTCGTTGTACATGTAATGTCAGCACTATAGAACAGATGAGCATTTGGGGTTTTTTCAGGGAACCTCTTATCCCAGTGTGTGTGCAATACTTTCTCAGGCCAAGCCAAGACTGTTTTAGAATCTTTCCTGAATACATCTCCTCTGTGCAAAGTGGAAGTGGAGTGGTATCTCACTATTTTTCATATTAAAAATTAACTACTGCAACAGAGAGAGCCTTCTTTTGCACTAAAATGGCTGACTGCAAATCATCCACGTCACTGCAGGATCCAAGCACTGCTGACACTGAACAAAAGTCTGGGTTTTGGGAAGGGACCACATATGCTCCATAGCTGCAAAGAGGCACAATAGGAAATTAATCAAATAGTTGATTTCTCTCACTACTTCATTCATCTTTGTGCCAGTCTAAAGAAAACATCCAAGTTCATCATTTTACCACTGTTGCTTTTGGGTTTTTGGCAGGCTGATGACACAGCAGTGGCTCAGAAGGGCAGTGTGTGCTGGTTAGGGACAGCAGAGCCACACACTCTGCTTCCAGAGCTACATATTATCTCACTCAATAGGGCTCAAGCTCCAAGTAATGAGCAAATGGCTGCTCTGTCTGTCCTAGAGCAGTAGGGAAAAACCCCCCAAATACACAACTGCTACAGCTCCCACTGCCAGGCCTGGGAATGATGGAAAATGAGACAATGAAGTGTTTGTTTGTACCTTTCTAACAAAAGGGGAGCAGCTTTCCACTCACAGTGACATTCATACCAGCCCTGAGCAGTCTGAAGTGCTGCAGTGTTGCTGTCGTGTCCCTCTGGTCAGCCCACACTTATCTGGGCAGCCTGGTCAGCTTGGACACGCTTCAGCAGGATCAAAGTGTGGGCTCTTGGNCAGACACTGATTTGTGCTTCTGCTTCACCTCCATGGCACGTCCTCGGACTAACCCAATGTACTGAAAACAATTTGCATCTCCTCTCTGGGCTAAATTCAGTGAATGTCTCACACAAAGCCCTCCAGAGTATGAAGGCTCTGCAGCACAGGTGGGACAACACAAGTTGGAGTGCTGACAACACAGGGCTCTCACTGACAGCAGTATAATCAGCTTTGCCCCCTCAAACTGAGGGAGTGCTCCAATGTCCTAAAGCAATCTAATTGTACCAGATGTGAAATGATGTTTTATGAGCAGACAAGGGTGCAGCTGAAGCAGGAGGTTCCTGCACTGGGTTGAAGCTGGCTG